>JAZBHA010000630.1:35950-52164 GCA_037464855.1 Iselma pallidipennis
CAACAAAACTGTAACAAAGAAAATCCACAAAACTGTGTCGTATTTGTTACTTGTATCTGGTATCTTCCTTATTATTAGTGTCATTTCTAAATTTATTTACGACTTTTATACTAGAAGTGTTTCTGTAATTTCTCTAGAGGCGATTGATTCGTTAGGACTATAGTGCTTTTTAATGTTGCATGTAATACCCACATCAAATTGCTCCTAACAAAATTATCTACTGGAACTTTCCTAAATTGATAGAAATTTCGGAAGGGAATTCAGTCAGTGGTTTCGATTGGGAAGACAATTAAAAGAAACAATTTCGATAATACTTTACTTTTCGTAAAATATCAAGATCGGATATTTTACGAAAATACATTCAAAAGTTTGTAAATTAATTTTGTCAGAAATTGAATTAATGACTCCGGCAAAATAAATATAGCCAGCGATGGCACTGTCCCCTAAATGAAGCTATATTTGGTGCATTATCTAATTGAATCGTTAATGTTTTATGTTGTATTATTCTTGCACAAGTGTATAATCGAAACAGTGATGACAAATTAATTGAAATTTTATTTTGAACATTGCATTGTTAAGAAATTTTATAAATAGATCGAATCTCAAGTGAGATACGGTCATGTAACTTCGTAAACTTTTACGCCACTGGACAAATCTATTCAGGAAGACAACTTTACCAAAATATCTAAACATATTCTACATAATAGAATAGAATAATATAGTTGAAAACTGAAATAAAGGGGAAAGAATTACATAGGTACCTATATATAGAGCAAAATAGGTAGCATTCTGGTGGTTACCCTAGAGGAATGTTTCAGTATTACAGTTCCCAGTTTGTTTTATATGAATACACAGACATCCACCTACATTGTATAAAAATAAGTTAATCTGATAAAACAAACTTTGAGTTTGTTACAGTTGTCTATGTTAGTTTTGAAAACAAGTAGTCGAACAACACTTTGTAACAAATTCATCAGTAAACTAGCATCAAAGAGAATAATTTAGAGAAAGATTCAAATATAATAGAGAAGTATTTATAACTGAATATAAAACAATATAAAATTATACCTGAGATTACAGTGGTCATTATAAGGGTAAATCAGGATCATTTTGTGGCGTACAGTACGATTATGATCTGTATAAAATTGCTTTCGATAACAACCATTTCTGTGGAACCCTCCTACACACAAATATCTATGACAACAAAATCTGTGCTTTTCAGGAAACAAAAACAGCTTCCCGGTTGTTTAAATCTTTCATTTTTGACTACCAGACTGTCTTGAAATATTATTACAATCTCTATAATTTTACGTTTGTTGCTATGTAGTTTATTTTTGGGGTAGCTTCTCTACAATGTTAGCATACATAACCGACTAGTCTCCAATTCTAAATTGTCTAATTTTGTTTTTACAACTCAACAACTCTCTTTTGAAAGTTAAATACGAGTGTCAGGCGTACAGCTATTTTTATGAAAAATATACAACCACCACAAGCCCACAAAAAGCACGTTTCTACCAAATAAATTTATTATGACGTACATATATGTACGAAATACCTCTTAAATCATTAATTGCCAGCATCGTTGATGGTGATAAAATCGACGGCGTCAATTATAGCTGTGTGTGTGTGTGGTGTTTGGTGGTGGTGGTGGCGTCGGTGGTGGCAGTCTCGGATTGAAAAGGAATTAATTATAATTTGTTTATGGGACATGATGCGGGTCATCAATCAGTTCGAATATTACTATAGTGTGCGCATCTCTCTACAAGCGTTTAGCAATAAATCTTAAGGGAAATCAATAGGGTTGTGACACTTCCAAATCGCGAATGTGCGTTATGAAGCAACCCCAAGAGGGTCCCGATATGTCACCAGGTTTTTATAACTGACATGTCGAGGGATTGAATGAGAATAGTATGAGGGTGGATTTTTATATTATATGTATAGCAACCTTATCAACGATCGAATCCCTACCTGAACGCAAAGGGCAGGTGGTATTGTGGAATGGTGGCAGCAAATTCGTCCTTTAATACAACGCCTGAACTTTTTATAAAAAAATTACCGTATTTTTTTATCGTAATTATTTGACTACATCACGAATAAATAAATGGACAGATGAGTTGGTTCAACAAATTGCACAAGTTTTCTCTACAAGAGTAACAATCAGGAGAAACCCCTATTCTACCGAATTTATGGATGCAATGTAATTTGCTAAAAATCCACAGTTTTACTATTGAATCAACAACAATAAATTCCAAAACTTTACATCACTTAATTGACTATATCTCTAAAATAATGATCTTGTTTTTATCGAAAGGACAGTTATTTAAAACTATGCATAAGATTGGGCTAACAATATTGCTGAAAACTGTCTTAAATTGCATTGTTAAAGGTCCATAAAGTTTCTTCATTGTTAGACGTTGAAAAAAAGAACATAAATCAATATATGTGATTCTAGAAACACGTTGGCGGTTGTATTTATTATCGTCTTTAACATTCGCATCTTTTTGAAGTTGAAACAATGTTGATCCACCCACACGATGTCTTCGTAGTTGTTCCAACAAATCAGACTAATTATTTGAAAGTTTAATTACTCATTTGTGAACTATTTGCTGTTTGCTCTGAAACGAAAATACAACCTTTTTTAATGTCGACTTTAATTTATTTCATTTTTTTTTTTTTAGAAGAATGAATACGAGAAAAAGGACCAAAAACAATGAGGATACGCTAAAATCAATTACAGCCACTATCATTTTTCATAATACAATGCAATGATAATGAGCTATTTGCACTAGTATAATGTATCTCCGTCAAACTGTCAAGTATGAAAAATCTTTCTTAAAAACAAGTCATACACAAAATTGCTGGAAAGTTTCAATATAATCGAAACTCTACTCGAGGGATTTGTCTTTTATCATAATTTGCTATCCATAAAGATAATATACATATAAATAGTTAATTATAAAACAATATTGATTCTATAGATTAGAGAATTGGTTATGTAATCTGTGAATTATTTACCTAATTTGTTTGAAATTTCAGAATCATCTACTACTTAATACCTGTCGCTTGAACATAGAAGATTAACTTGAATATTATATTAATAATAATATAATTAATACTTAATCACGCACCTGTGTTCAAATATATTACTTTACATTGCTTTAATTACAAATTTTCAGTACTTATTAATCAATTTCAATAAAGATCATTTTTGCGAATATTTTAGCTTCTCGGTATTAAATAAGTTACAGGAACTTCCACTGCCTTCCTGCTCCTTTATCGCGACGATTTTTCAACAAAACGGATGATCAAATTGATAGAATTGTTGATTTTTTACATACCATCTCTTATAATGTTCCAATAAAAACAAAATACTCTATCTTCTTTTATATGTTTTTTGTCGAGCTTTGAGACTTATTTTTCTACAAAGAAAATCATCTTTTACGAGTTTCCAATGCCAAGTATATATAGGATTTCAAAAGATAAAGATTCATGTAATTACCGGAAAAATGGGAATGTTTATTCCATAAAAATGGTAAAAAATTCCGAGTTGTCGAAATTCTTTCCAATCCAAAAGAGATTCTTACTTGCCGTTGTCATGACAGTGATGAAGACAGTACTTGAAGGATATTTTTGAACAACCGACTGAACAAGAATCAGTTATCAGTCTATAGATTCTATTTTTGTTTAAATTGAAGAGCAAAAAAATTGAAACAATAAATCACCCGAAAAAAAGGAAATAACTCTTCAATTATTGTATTGTTTAGATTTTAGCAAATAGTTATCTACAAGATTGATCTTTATTCGTTGATTGAAAACCGGATAGTGTTTTTGTTTGTGCTGTTGTGAATTTTCCATAGTCAAGCGTGAAAATGTTATCAGTGTTGTGCTAATCAACAGCGTTTAATATTAGTTTGAATACATGGGTAGAAAGATAACGTTGAATTTAATTAAGAAAACGCCACCAGAGGAGCACAGGGTGCGACAATAACGATACTAAATGAGAAATTACTGTTGATATTACATGCCTCTAATGAACTAAAAAATATCAACATCAGGCCCGGTCTCTTCTATCCTAAATTAAATTCTACAACCACTATTTAGATAAACTATATCATTACATATTTGTGCTAATATTATATACAAGTACTATACTCTATTCCATTTAATATTAGCTACGATAACATAGCATATAGTTAATTTCTATATAGTAAATATTATTAAGTTTGGATGGAAGATCATGATACAGAACTTGACTCATTTAATGGGGCTCTTTCCTTAATCGCACAGCTACACTAATATCAACTTTGAAATAGTGATAAGTACTTAATTAGTCCGAACTGTACAAATTTAATCTGCAATACTTAATTTATGTCTGAAAAAGGGACAACTCATTAAACAGAAAAGTTAGTAAAGACAAACCACAGTTTTTCCTCTCAAACATGATAAACGTATGTCCTTGCGTGCCTGATAGTTCAGCTGCTTACTGCAGTAACGCCATCGATATCGATTTTACAACAAACTGGAAAGTGTAGACGTTTCTTACACTCACTTGAGTATAAATTTTATAGATCGCACTGTATATAAAGACACAGTGTAGATATTTCGTTGCATTCCACGAAAAATATCTGAAATCATCAATTTGACAATTGAAATCCTTCCTGAAATAGGAGCTATCCACCCGCATATTCAACAGTATCGAAAATTTTCCTTACCATCTCTACTCGTTTTCATCGTTGTTGTCATTGTACGACATCTCTCTTTGGTTACCTAACCACAAGTAACCGAGTCAGCGTCTGATTTTCCAACAAGAGCTTTGATTAATGAGTAATCTACATACCGGAATCGTTGATGATAAATATGATGCCATATTAATTAATTGCCAACCTCCAGCTATATGTAGATATATACATATATTGATCATGAATTGAGGAACGACAACCTTACTAAACCTTCCGTTCTAGGTCGTATAAATTGGTTTTAAACATAAACAGATAGAGATTTTCGAACAATATTAACGAGAGAGTACAAGTATTTTATAATTACACTGATCTTCATCTTATAAAATATTGTTTACCTGATATCAAGTTTGTTTTAGATCAAGAAAGATGATTGAAAACGATCCACTTTACAAATAACTTTAATACAAACAACTGTTTATTTAAGTAATGATGAGAATTTCAAAAAAGAGTTGAACTTTCTTGAAATTTATAGCAAACATTCTGTTTATTTAACGGTATGAAATATCTTTCGAATAGAAATCGATTTAGGTATATTACCAATTTTACTTTAGTTAAGTATATTGAGCGTATGCTATAAAATGAGTTCAATGTTTGTTGTATATGTAGCGGTAACAATCACTAACTGTATCCACTTTAATACTAAATTTCGTCGAAACAGAAGAAGATATTTGAAAAGGGATCAATTTCGGAACTTTATTGCACCAGTTGAACATTAGCAAAAGGGGAATTTTGAATGGAACAACAAGAATAGATGAGATTGATTAAGTAAAGACAGTCGATTAGCTGGTAACAGATCAATACCGTATCGTTATATACAAGAAACAACATCTGTGAGCAGAAGACGCGTTATTAACTTGATTAGGATGCATGTAGTAACAGATTAGGAGAAGACCTTAATATTTCATCTGCTCCACAATTGCCAAAAACGAAAAACGCAACTATATATGCTTTTTAACGTTAGGTATACTGGAGATAATAATAAGTTGTCATGAAAGTTTAGATTGTATCATCAATTTTCTTGGTGTTTATTTTCGTTCGTGTAAGTTATTCGGTTGCAGCTGTTGAAATGTTCAAATTTGTACGAGAATTATTTGAAACGGTAAACTCTAGAGAAACATACATGTAGGTACAGATGCTCAATTTTGTAATATTTATTCTTTAATACGTTGCAAAATCTCGATAAATAATAAAAATATAGAGATAGACACCTATATATAATAGATCAAAATTTATGTTTGTTGTAAATAATTCGGACTTATGCGGTAAACCACATCTGTAGTGTCTGGTATTGGTGGAATTTTTAGTCTGAAAACGCAAGTATTTCCAGTACATTTTATCTCTATCGATTTAAGCGAAAGAAAATCAATACAAGCTTAAGACTTCCCCCTGTGGCGTTGAAATTCATAAATCTATTCCATTAATGTTTTTATTCGGACTATCACAAGTAAATAAATAATAATAATAATAATAATAATAATAATAATAATAATAATAATAATAATAATAATAATAATAATAATAATAATAACGATAAAGGTGAAAACAAAATGAAACAAGACGTTGCTGGGAAGCAAAAAATTAAAAGAACGCAAGTTATATTAATTAACAGGAAATTACAATTACTTTACATACTTACAGAATGTTTGAACATTTCACTAAACTTGTTCGACAAACGAAACCGGAAAAATATATCGTTAAATATAAGAATTAAAGAAAATGTTGAAAAATAATAGCGAAAACGGTATAGTGTCGCCCGGCGCATCCACCATTTTTCACGCGAAATCCTACCGAGCCTTGAGTGCGGTGCAGATTGTTGATGTTGTCATTACGAATTTATGCAAGAAGTTGATTTAACCTTTTAATCCCTTTTTTCCGGTACTCTGGGACTAGGATCCGGCTATATCGAGCGTTTTTTAATTGCTCATGACATTCCAACGAAAAAACTGTAAATTATGCAAAAGAGCGTTGTTGTTGTTGTTTTAAAAATCTCCTTGCTAGCAATATTAACTTTAGGCATACGTAATTAGAAAATGTTTGATGTGATGAGTTCGTGCTTTTATAATGACACTATTATCGTTCATTTATAACACATTATTGCTCTCGCAGGCTATCGAACAAACAGACTAAATCAACATTGGACGAATATGTGATTAACTGGTTATGTGCTTCCATTACCGTTGCTACTGTTAGTACCACCAGCAATTCTGCCACTAACATCACTAGCACACATCTGATGCCAAATCAACTGTCAGACTTTGAGAAACTGTAATGAGTTACACGGGATGTGGGTGGAATAAAGTTATATTTCAAATAAGTTGATATGTCAATGGAAACGTGACAAAATTTACAGGCAGAAGATATTTCAGCTGGAGAATATAACCGGAAGATGTCATTAAATATTTGTAACTTTTTAACAAAGACCAAGAAAACACAAAACGAAAAATCAATATTGTAGTGAACATCTATAAATATTCTGTTGGTTTCCTTTTTCTATATAAAGTATTCTAAACCTTTTAGTATTACACCATTTCAACAATTGAACAAATGTCCGCACTGTCACATAAAAATCGCTTCAGTCTAATGCCCCCAAAAAACCAAATCACACCCTTGTTCATTTATATTTGTTGGTGGCGAATGTAACCAAAACATAAATAGAAGAGAACAAGAAAGAGGAAATGTTACCCTTTCATATATAGTATACACCTATATTTATATAAATGATATCCGTTTCATACAAATGCCATTTCTCATTCATGCTATATTACTTATGTTTCTATCTTCAACGAAATATAAAAATAAATATATAAATAAAATATGTCGTTTCCCATATATTTTCCCCGTTTTCCTTTCATTCCCTAAAATAGGGTTCTTATCGATTTGATCAGTGGTGGTAAGAGTAGGTCATTGTGTCAGAGACAAAGTAGATGGTTGAATGTCGACAGATGAAAGTTACGCACGAACTATCCTTCATTCATCTGAACTTAATGTTCTCTTCCTATATTTTATAACACACCAAAACCATTACTGTTCTATATTTGTACAGCTGATCAAGGTCAAAATCACGTAAAAGCAAAAAAACCCTAACAGCAAATTAAGTAAGACGAATAAAGAAATGGACAAATGCAGTGGCGGCTCGTAAGAATTGGTAGTGGTGGGGCTGTAGCAATAAAAGTAAAAAGAATCAGGAGGGATTGAAAAACTGTATCATTATTAGAACTCAAATATACCTTGGGCTGCAATGCTACCAGCCCCAACTGCACGTATAAATCGCGCGGTTCCCCCCACCACGTTATCTCCACTAGGTAGTCATCTCTGTATGGAGTGTGCGGTTTGACTCGGGCTGCATGGAATACAGCCCCAGCGTTGAGTATACCAGCCAGTACTAATTCTAGATTCTAGCACTAGTTCGTACAGCACATTGACTATTGCAAAATACAGCTATTGCTGCAAAATGAATTATATAAAATACTATCGAGTCCTATGGTTTTTTTAGATAAATATATAAGAATTTAAGAACGGCGATAATAAAACAGGAACTTTCAACTTACACTGGAGGGGCTGCAGCCCTGCAGCCCTTATGGACGAGCTGCCACTGGACAAATGAGAATCTTTTAAACTATTGCTTCTATGTAGTGATATTTTGTTATCCGCTATTTCATGAGAAACTTTGGACAAGCAGATTAAACCTGTAGTATCTATACAGTTGAACAATATTACAATACAAATATCAAAAGACTAGTAGTTGCATTCGTTTATGCTTTCAATACACTAAATCAATATATCTCGTCGGAACCACAGCAATGCTTGTCCACTTATTGTTAGGATTTGATTCTCTATATACATAAACTGATATTCCTATGAATTTAAATGATTGTTTAACGTACATATCAACATTATCGAGTTTTCGCAACAACCAGACATCAAACTACAATCAATGGAACTGGAGGAAGCAATTAAAATTTCTATTGTATCGTTAGGTACCTACAAGCTTAATTGAAGATAAAATACATAAGTGAATGAGTTATATCCGTACTCAGTTCGCTCGATCCATCTCTTTATGAATCAACTTTTTACATATCTACTACCATCCAATCAGCTTCCACTGCGGCACAGTAAATCCTTCTTGTATCCAATAAAGACCTATCCCGATCCCAAATGTAAAATGTTACAAATAAACTCCCTGACAACGTCGTTGTCGTATTTCTTGTTTGTTGTTGTTGTTGTTGTTGTTGTTGTTGTTGTTATTGCCGTTGTTGTTATTGCCGTTGTTGTTGTTGCTGTTGTTGCATATTTGCAGACGAACGAACCGGACTAACTCTATAATATAATAGATAATCTTATCTGTGCCGGGTTGTTGTAGTTCCGGACATTCTGTAATTGAATTAGTGAATAGAACAGCTGCTGACTCAAGTCACTTAGAATTATTCATATAAGAGCACAAAGTCGTCATCATTGTCGTCCTTATCGTTGCTGTTATATAGTTATTGCGGCTCCCATTTTCAGTTAGTCTGGACTATACATAGTTTTAATTTTAACGAATTTACGGTTACCTTGTCTTTACAGCACAATTTCTACTTGTTTACTGTAGTCAATTGGCTAGGTATATTATTTTACTTGTGACCACAGTACAACTGGTTAGTTAATTATTAAATAACGCATAAATAAATTGTAAAACAAATAAAAACAGGCAAACTACAGGACAGGGCAATTGTGTTTATAAGACCGTACATGTTTACTAATTAATTCCTAAATTAGGAATTGTGTTGTTTTCAACGATTACTCGTATTTAAATATATATTTTAGTAGAAACTCGATAATTCGTCTCGTTGTTCTGCTGTAAAGACTGTTTATTTTCTATAATTCGTCATCTCTTCGGTGTAGTTATTCAAACATTAAACCAATATTTTAATCAATAAGGAAAATTTGGGATTATATGGCTTGTAATTCGGTTTACGATTCCGTACAATCCTCTAGATGAATAATGATACATCGTAAATTACATAAATATAATACTCTAACAATCACATCACTGTATATAGAAGCCTGAATCTAAACAATAATTATTAGAAAATCAATAATACCAATGTATGTAGTTATATGAGTTTAGAACCTCAAGCAACTGGATAGAAAGGAACAGTGAGGTAAAAATAAGTTACAACTCAAATATTTTTTAATTAGAAAACAACCGTTATCATTATCGGGGTAGTAAATTGTTGACATTGCCTTGCCTGTCTCAATTCGTTCAGTCCAACCATACAAAGATTGCCACTTTCCTATACATTGTCTCTCGTAAATTATCAATAATGTTTCATCGCAAAGTGGAGACGACGAAAGAAAATATCCAACTTGAAATGGGTTTTGCTCGAACAGAATTTCCACCACTCAACATTAGAGTTGTAGTAGAGAGGTGTTTGTATAACGTTCAGCTATTACTATAACATACACACAATCATCAAGTTCTTTCTCTTCTATTATATTCCTACACACACAGTCAGTCGCCAGTCACCAAGTATATAAACTTGGGTCAACGTAAAGCAATAACCAAGAAATAAAGTCCGCAGGCATTAAGCCGTTATCCAAAAATGCTACTCTTATGAAATCTCCAACAAATATTATTGCTATGTTCGGATATGAAAGTGATATTTTCAGAGAGAAGAGAGGGTTTTCTAAAGGCCTATGTCGAGACGTCAACATATATATACACACACACTAGAGCAAAGAGGATATAAAGCTTTCCAAAGGATTGATAAGTTTTTATATGGAAAACTGAATAGTGATCAGTTTTTGTGTAGCAACTGGACACTACTTGGTTTATTGAGCTTAAAAAAAAAAGTTTCTAACAGAACATTGAGGTTCAGTTGTGATCACAAAATCATCATCTATACAGCAAATTTTCAATAAACGTAAGCAGATTGCAATTCGGCAAATATTCAAGCATCCATCATTTGAATGAATATAAAAAAAAAACGGTGAAGCTCTAATTAAAGGGGGTGCTCCATTCATGCAATGTTCAGTTCAAGTACGTGCTCTGTACGAGTCGTCGGCCGCTATATTCCTTTGATGTTTGTCACACAAGTGCCGAACACGCAACTAATTACTAATTACTAATCCTTCTTTGAATACAGTACGTACTTGACAACTAGAGGCGAAACGAAAGAGATTTTCCTTTGATGGTAATTTCCAACGTCTAGGTGTTTTATTTCACAGGAACTTGTATTGTTCCATCTAGCGGAATTAGATAGATTCTCTGCGAGTATTTTATTTCAGTCTATAGCACGGTGTATAATATAGTAGGTGTATGCACGGGAGTTGAAATAGTGGTCCGAAACGCTCACACCGAGTGTGCGAGAGAGACCGACAATGGAGGCTTGATGCTCTCACTTCCACACGTTCGTTTAGATGGGGGTTTCGCGCTTAAGTTACTTTTAGTGCATTTTATTTTGATAAAGCGCTACTTTTTGCGGACATTTTTTAGTATAATTAGTCAGGCAGAGTGTAGCCATGATCATTCTACAATAATAACTTTTCTGTGATTATATGAAATGTCATTATTATATAAATTAGGCCGGGCGACGCAGCTTCTGTGTATGCGTTATTATGAATAAGAAAGTTCAAAATAAATTTATTTCTAAAATAAGCAAAATGTAAAGGGTGTAAACAAAATATCGATTAAAAAATAAAACAAAAATAAGAAACAGCAATAAAAAATTTGATATTTAAGCATTATCATACTATCATAATGTTCATCAATTTCAGTGTCTCAAATAAACTTGGATTCACTTTAGATTTAATTTGTTTTATTATTAATTATTGATAATTTTCATCTGGACAGAATATAGATATAAAATCTTCAAAACAAAATGAAGTTTTGGCAGTTTAGGAATCGAATGACGAGGTTCCTTCTATTACCAAATATTCACGGTTTTAATAATCTACATAATAGTGATATTTTATATAATCACAGGAAAGTTATTATTGTAGGATGATCATGACTACAATCTACCTGACGAATTATACCGAAAAAATTTCCGAAAAAAATTGGCCTTTATCAAAATAGAATGCAATAAAGGTAACTTATGCGCGAAAACCCATCTAAACGAACGTATAGAAGTGAGAGCATCAGGTCTCCATTGTCGGTCTCTCTCGCACACTCGGTGTGAGTGTTTCGAATCAAGATCCTACTATTGGCGAGATAGCTCGTGCGACCACCTATTATATTATACACCGTGGTCTATAGTAATATATTTGAAAAAACCTAATAGAAATCTCAAACAAACTGACAGTACTGATTGATAGAATTAAAAACTAAAAGCGAGTCGTTTATTTAGTTATATGGTGCTAACTACATTCGAACATCTTTCACCATAAATCTATTAGAGTCTCTTTAGGGAGGGGATCGAATTCTCCACTTTTTCTCTCTTCTGTCATCTTATATCCCAAATCATATTTTTATAAAGTCAAAGACAAGAAGATTAAAGTCAACTTCTTATATAATACGTTGTATACATGGGAGAGTTGCGAACTCACGTAGTCCCAAAGTTATACTAAATCAAACACAAAGTAAGAAAAAGATAGAAATATAGACCCGAAGAATATTGTCAAAATCTTACCACCAACACATCTTAGGGTGCGTTTATAGTAAACGCTACAAAGATAGCGTCGATACAAGCTACGAAAACAAATACATGTATTTCAATGTAGGTGTTCATAGTGGAGGAACGCTACAAGCGTCGAGCTAAGCTACATAGAAAGCGACAAATGTAGGAATCAAAAAATTTTGTTTTCTTCGCTTTGTCGCTATGTAAAATCATACTATTTTTACGAAAATTGACTATTTACAGCGCAAAATTAATGAAATTATAAGGATTAAATTAACACTGGACAAATAAATTTACTTTTTATGAATTAAAATGCTCATAAAGCCAAATATTTTTTTATTGTGGTTTAATTTAATGCAAATCTATGCAACTTTGATACTTTCCATTTAATGACACCAAGAAAATTGTTTAATTAAGCAATGGAAAATATTAATTATAAAAATATTTAACTATTCGTCTGGGTTTTTAGCTCATCTCTATCTACGCTTGTCGCTTTTACTATGAACACACTTTTCTTAGCTCGTCGCTATCTACGCTTGTCGCTTGTATCGACGCTATCTTTGTAGCGTTTACTATAAACGCAGCCTTAGATTTCTCGAAGGCAATAACATACATATCTGATCCCTAACACTTTGGGAATCAACCCAAAAAAAAGGAAGAAGAAGCAGAAGGAGAAGAAGAGAAACGGTAAAATTGAACAGCAAATATAATACACAATAAATAACATAGAAATATTACTGTGTTTAAAGTCGTGTCTTTAGGGAATCGTCTCAAATCAGAGACAATATACGGGAAGGTAAAGGTCGTGTGTAGTAAAAAAGAACTTATTGTTAGAAACAGTCCCTGAAGGGTTTCGAGTTATAAACGCAATTTCAAAGAAAAACGAAAAATATGTAGTTATTATATAATTAATGAATGGATATGAATTGGAAAAAATTAATTATATGTCAGGTGCACGACGGTTTACTTCCATATAACAACATTAATTTAAAACTTTTTTTCCCATACACAAGCATGAAAATGAAATTATTTGATAAATTTTAGATCAACAAATTCGAGTATGTTCATGTTACGCTTGAAGAATCTCGTATTTTGTTAATTTGTCTCTCGCTTCAAACAACCCGGTCTATTATGAAAACTTCAGGCCTTTCTTAAATAATAAATATCTTGCCAACATTGTTATATTATTTCGCACTGTTAAACAATAAAATTGAATGTACTGTATTATTAGTTGTCAACAAAAATTTAATTGAACCAAAATCAGACCGAACTAATATTTGAATCAAATATGCATTCTATTTTCAAACCATCAACGTCAACAACACCACCATAACACAACCGACCACATTACTTGAACTGATTCTCATATCTATGCAAATCGACTTATCACAAGAGCAGTCTGATTGGATTAATACATTATCCTTCTATAATTTGACTGATAATAATTAAAGGAAATCTAATTTCAAATAGTAACAAATTAAGCTTGAAATTATTGTGAAATGGCCTAGATTTTTCAGATGCTTTGTAAATTAACAAATATATATAGGAAATTAATTGAATGGTTAAATTTACTAATTATAGATGAAACGTAAAATAAACATACACACACATACTATACGGTGACAATGTAGCGCTCTCCTGAATTAATGAGACAAACAGGACAACTAATGACACAGGAGAGCTCTAACGATCCATAAAGTATGGATTCTAGTTTAAAGCCATTATTATAGATAAAAGAACAAATAGTTATAAAGCTCGATTTTGCATCCTATAAGTGCTAGTATGTAAAACACAATACTAATTAACTGATATTATGTATTTTCCTTCTTTTTCAAGAATAATATAATAAACAACAACTTTCATAAGTCACGATTTTGTCGCACACGTTTAGAAAACCAGACGTGAAGCGGCCGGTTTCCTAAAGAAACAAGTCGTGAATTATAAAACGCGCCATTGCGATTATGTTGTTCAGAGTGACCAATATCAAAACAGAGGCTGTTTCGATACATATTTCATATGATTTACTTATAAACACAAAATAGAAAAATACATTTTACAGGATATCTAATATCTACGCTGATATTTCGTCTAGATATAGGGACTTATTTTGTTCGTATATAACAAATTGAAAACGTGCAGATCTTTCTCTTCATATTGTGTGTTGTTGTGTTGTTGTTGGTGGATAATGACACGATTTTTGTAGAGAAATTCTTATTACTGCGTCATTTCTATATTCTTTTTCCTCCCCCATTTTTTTTGTTTCGGGGGGGAGGCTTGCCATATTTTATTTTCATAAGCTGTGCAGATGACGTCCCTTTACAGGTATTGGTTCAGCTATAATACATTACCTTTTTAATATAGTTTAGGAGTTTTTGGCTTGAATATCTGGTCACGTATACGTTGGAAATTTATATTTTTATAACAAAAAAAATTGGTCCTTAACTACACAAGGCATTTACAATAAAGTATGACATTAATTATTGAAAAAATAGAAGGATGCAGGATGCAAAAATATGAGAAAACAAGAATTTCTTGTAACTTTGTTGAATAATCAGCGAACAAAAAAAAAAGAAATTAAGTTTATAACAGCGCTGTAACTTAAATTTTAATATTGAATGAAATACCTAGAGTCATAAAAATAAGTATGATATAAAACTCATAACTGCAACATACCGAAAAACGAACATAGGCTGAAGTTCATCAAGTGAAACGGTAAAATAATAAAGTTGCTACAGTTCATTATGAAATATAATAAAAATTTGAACGAAGCAAGTCTAGATTTTCTTCAAACGGGTAACTGAGAGACAGCTTCAATGAGAGAAGCGTCCAGATAATTGCGTAGGTATTTCGAAACACAAACATGTATGTAAACCAACAGAAATGTTTTGTTGTTGGCAACATTATTTCCACAATCATCATGATCATCGTCATCATCACCATAATTCCCGAAGCAATATTTTAAATGAACAAACAACTGCCAACTTCTCATAATATATACCTATAGTAGATATACAAGGATAAGCAGTTTTGTATTGTAGGGATGAGCTTTTGAAGTCATCCCGTCAACTGTTTATAATTCATTGTGAAATTGAACGCTTTCAAGTGTAAGTTTAAACGAAATATTCGAAGATGAATTCTTGCAGTATAGTATAGATTTATGTTCAAATATATATTTTGTATAGGAAAATATTTTCGATCGTGCTCCTTTCGTCAAATCTCTTAACTGATCAAATTTTCTGTTCGAATGAATTCATCGACTTGGATAGATTTCATTAAACTGAGATCATAAAAGAAGTATTGGAATGGTTGGAGGGTAGAATTGGAATAATAAAAACAAATCATTAAAGAATAAAGAGAATTGTTATTATTGGTAAACGTTGATGTTTTTATTATTACCAGAATAAAACCACAAATAAGGCTGAATCCAGGTCAAAATGGAAGAATGAATTCTATTTTATACAATCTCGGTTGTTCGTATATTTTTAGATTTCTTGCCTGATAACGTCAAAGAGTGCACCAGATTTAATACAACTTGTGAAAGGAGAGAAATAGCAGGAAAATCGTCAATTTGCAACACATAGTCATGTATCTGTGGAAATAGTTGAGGA
Source organism: Iselma pallidipennis (assembly GCA_037464855.1). Classification (NCBI taxonomy): domain Eukaryota; kingdom Metazoa; phylum Arthropoda; class Insecta; order Coleoptera; family Meloidae; genus Iselma; species Iselma pallidipennis. Next base: position 51,896 of record JAZBHA010000630.1, read on the forward strand.
AATGTGTAACCAAGAATAAAGAGCGAAACGAAAATCCGGCGTGTGTGTTAGTGTACGTGTGGTAGAGTCACTTTTGCGTTTATTTGCTCGTCACGCTTACACATATCAGCCTATCACGTACTTGATCCCAGCTTCTAATATTGCGTATCACACACATACTAAACCTGGTTCTAGTTTGGGCATTGTTAAAGTCCATGTATACAAGTTATAGTACAGTTTGATGAACCTATAATAAAATCAAACTGCTTAATAATGGATTTTTACACATT
>JAZBHA010000631.1:0-13985 GCA_037464855.1 Iselma pallidipennis
TTTAATTAAAATTTATAAATTTAGTTTGGCCATTGCAATGTTTACTACAATTCCAACACATTGTTATCAAATTATTTATTATACGCAGCATTGCAAATATCAGTTTATAATGTTAATTGAACAAATAAATGAAATCACGATAATGGCAGAAAAAAGGAATTCTCTTGACCGGCATTTAGTTAACGATGATCTATATCAGAAAGTAGTAAAACGCAAATTGTGTTATTTTATTAAACGGCATCAGGAGATTTTGAGGTAATTCATATAGATTTCACCAATGGCACTCACATGAATCTATTTCTTATTCAAAACATTTATACAAAATTGTAGATGTGGTCGTATCAAGATTAACGCTATATGCAACTATATTGTTTGTTTTGCGTTCTGTGGATTAGTAGCGAGTATAAGTGTGTGAGAATTTCAACTTTCTTTACTAACCTGTCGATGATTAATTAACAAACAATTTAAGGGTTCTTCAAATGCTTTTAATCGTTTTTACTTAATTGGGCTTGTTTTGCTTGCATTTACACTTTTAACAGCATTTGTTATGGCAGGACAATCAATAGAAACTATAGTAAATAAGCTTCTTAAATTTATCATTTTCCAAAACTGAAAAACCTAATTTTTATTTTTAGACTGAAAGATTGCATGAAATATTACAGGAAATCGATTGGTATAACATGAATATTGAAAATCGTAAAATTTATTCAATTGCATTGACTTGCATACAGAAGAAAGTTGTAATAAGATTTTCTGAAAATTATTCTATCAATTATGCAATAGGATTAGCAGTTAAGCGCTTCCTTCCGTTTATAAATTCATTTTGTTTTAACAATATGTTTTGTTTTAATATTTTACAGATTGTACGAGGATTTTATTCAATGCTTGCAACTATTGTTGGTTTTAAAAGATCCCGATCACTTTAGAATGTGCAAATAAGTTTCTTTTTTTAAATTTCTCTACGAGTATACCGTAATATTAGCGCACGTTGAATAAACCCACTATGGTTATTCACATCTTGTGTTTATATCTTGTGTCTAATGTTCTTTAAAAACTTGCCTTTTGGGCTTTATAAGCTATATTTCAATTTGTGATTCATTGACAAAAGGTAATGGACGAGAAGGTTACTTCTAGGTAATTTCAATCGCTGGGGTACCTACTAAAATTTTCGGTAGTAGGTAAATTAGTTCGAATGTTTAGCTGAAATTTTCCGCAATTTCAAAACAATTCTGGTAGGATTTGTATTTCAACTACCAAACTAAAAAAGTCCAAAAAGGCAAATGTTCAAAGAACTTTAGAAGAATTATAAGGCAATAAAAGTACTCAAGCGCTAAGCTTGCACTCCACTCTGGAGATGGTATATCTGCTATATACATGTCCTGGTTGCCTAAAAATGTTGACATCAGCAGTCCATAAAATTGAATACAACCTGTTTAAGCTATGAAGAACTTTAGGGGCAATGGGGTTGTGATAAAATTGAGGGTTGGCACTCTTAAAACTTAAAAATGCCAGTGGTGTGCCCCAATATTTTCGTTAATATTAAGCATTTTGCTATAAATTATTCGAGCATATTCAAGATATGCTCCAATTTAGTTCTTCTTTGCTTTGCTTGGACGATTAATATATTTATTAGATTGATAAAGATTTACAAACTAATTATTAAATAAATAGATAAGGTTCACAAAATTAATTATGTTATTGTCAAAAATCTTGTATTCTCGTCAGAATCTAATATGACGTAAATAAAATGCTTGCTACACCTCATGCAAATATCATCATTTTACAAGTGCCCTACTAGAAGTTCCTGTTATAAATTTTACACAATGGTTTTACACAACACTTATTCATACATATAGGGGAAAGGCCCCTAATTTGGACCCCCTAAGGAAAAATCGCTGTAAAATAGTAATCTGATCGATACCAGCTCAAAAAAATAATTAGTTTAGGGGACAGGTATCCTAATTTGGACCATGCGGTTCCTAAATTGGCCCAGGTCTATTTTTGTTAGTTTCAGTGGGAATGTTTATTAAAAATAGAATCAAACTCTGTAAACAAATTAATACTATGCAAAATATCCGATATTACCTACAACAAAAAAATACAAAAACGAAATGAGCAAATAATCAATCGCTCTCAGATTGGCAATTCAGGCACTCATAATAATCGTAAAACACATCAACACACCTCAAATGGACACATTTTATGCAAAAAAATGCATTGAAGCCACTCTTCTCCTTAAAGTGACATTTTTACCGTGGAGGAAGGGGTAGGCGGTAAGCATATAATTTTACCCGGTCCAATTTAAGAACCAAGCGGTGGTTCAATTAAGGAAACTAACTCAGCTTTTACGTTCCAGTGTTAAAAACGAAAACTATTACAAATAACGTAAAACCGTTGTTACTAAATAATAAGCAATGAATTTCTTGAAAATCCTTCTTTTAACGTTATCTATCAACCTGTTATTGTTATCGAAAAGTGCAGGTCCCAATGTGATTATAATAAACGGCGACCACTGTATTTTATTTGTATCTTGTTACTCTTGTTAGTACATATTTTCACATACAACTGATGTAAATGAGTTAATTTATTTCCCCTCATGTTAGTTTTCATTTTGATTGGGCAATATTGGACAACTTGGACAGTTGGGCGTTCAATCAGTTCGCGTGTTTTGACTATTTTGCATTAGGCAAATTGTAAAATGCCTAAAAATAATCAGGTATAACGAAATATGTGCTCTGACGCTTACACTCTGCCGGCATTTTATTATATTATTTGCCTAGTCAAAACACAAGAAAGCCATAAACTTGCTCGTTTTGTCGGCTTTTTATAAAATGTCTAGGCATTTTATAAAAAGCCTAATATTACATTATGCGTATGACAGATATAACAATGATAAAGGTCTAATTTCACCATATAGGAGCGTATCAGACACGTACCGACACCGACAAAACATTCTTGCCAAAAAATGCATGCCTGTAATGGGACGTGCCTGTCCGGACCCCATACGTGCTGATCAGTGCAACACTACACTACAAATCCATAAGAGAATCCAAAACTGTCGGACCGGAGCCGCTCCGTGTCTGACACGCTACTATGTGTGGTGAAATTAGACCTTTATACTGACACATCACGGTTTTGATTGGTTTCCTGTCACGTGGCGCAACAGTGACGTCACACCTGTCAGTTGTGCTTGCGGGGGTCATGTATATCCCGGTGAATCCGTCAAACTTTCGCGGAAATGTATCCCGGAAATACTATTTTTTCGGTATAATTAGGGGGTGGAAACTGGAATAAAACGAGGTAACAAATAAATTTCACTTGTTTTTATTATCATTCATTTTTTAACATAGGTTTTCAACTATAATATGGAAATTCTAGATTATATTCATAATAATCTAAATAAGTTTTATTTACAATAAGCGTTTCTTTTTTTTGTTGTCTAATATTTACAAAATATATAATAATTGTAGTCCATTTAGGGGGTGTCTACGGTGATTTCGGGTTATTTCTTTTTTCTTTTAATAATATTGAGGTATATATGATTTGTTTGTTGTCCATTAACCATATCGGAAATATGTGTATCAAGGTCTTGGCATTGATGTGTCTGTTAAATTCATTATCAACAAAACGGAAATAAATAACATATATGTGTATAGTTTTTTTTTTTTTTCGGGGGGTAATTTCCGATATGATCAACTTCAACAAATTGGTTTAACAAAAAAAAACAAATATTACAAAATAAATTGGCAGTGTTTGATATTGTCGGAGGTTGTTGCATTTTCTTGTTTTCCAGTTGCTTGTTTTAACAATAAAATATTTATGTACAGATCAGGTAATTAAGTTTCTATCTATATATAATATAGGTATATATGTATATATATATATGTATATAAATATGTACAAATCGGATATTCGGGAACTAAATCTACTTAATTAGGTACGATAATTGGATTGATAATTTGGAAAAAAATTGCATATAAAATTATACATTTCTTTTTTTCTTTTTTGAAAAAAAGAAAAAATCACACTAGACCAATAGTAAGCATTGTTTAGAATCACAAATTTCCCTTTTAATTAATTAAAAAATTATAATGGAATACTTTTTTGTAGTTAAATATAATTGTTGACTCATTATAATAAAAAAATAATAATAATAATTGCAAGAGTCGTATGGAAGACATTAATTATTACTAAAAATTAATTAATTTCAATTAATTAATTAAAAAGTCAATGTCCCATTTAGTTTTAGAATAATTCATGGGACAGGCGCAGTCTTCAAAGTAATAACAACTAGATTTTGCTTACTATTAAATAATAATAATAATAATAATATAATAACAATAATAATAATAATAAAATTAATAATAATAATAATAAAGACAGGAACAATATTTTGACACAATTCTTGATGTGTATATTCGATAATCTAAGGTGCAAATATCGTTTTTGCCCTTTTTTCCCTTTTTTTCCTAGTAATACCTATACGATAATTAGGCCCCCAGGTGCTTTTTTCTTCATCTATAGAAAAATTGTATAAACATTCCCCACAAAGCAGACTAAAAAAAATTGAAGCACACAAAACTAATAGTAATAATAAAGGTAAAGCGTAATAAATTCCCTTCATCCTCAAGCAAATATCATCACTTGTTATATAAAAGAATCATCTTTCTTCTCTGTTGTAGTTAAACTCGAGGAACACTACTATTTCTTTTAGAAAATTAATAATAATTAAATAATTAATAATCACTATTAAAGAAGCAAATAACACACAAAAACGACGAAAACTCGGAAGTAAAAATGAAAATCACTGGCAAATCGATTTTTTATTATCAGTCTAGAAATGGACGTTGTGTACATCCGTTGGTGTTACTGCTGTTTCTTTATAACCGCACATTTTATCAGGTGGTGGTGATGATTCTTCTCGCCTTTCCATGTTTCTAATATTACTATTATCATTATATGTATCTAATGTATTTGATGTATCTTGTACAAGTTTTTCAATTTTCACCATACACTCTCTGATATATTCCTGGAATTCAGAAAAGGAAAAAAAAGATATATTAATTTCCAAATATTTGGAAAATATACACACAAATGATGATTCGAAGAGGAATCTCTTAAAACGGAAGGGTGGTCGTGTTTTTTGTTTTGCTTGATTTTAAAAATCCAGACATTAATATAACACAACATGTGCTTGACACCTGTTTCTCAAGTTTTTTTATCAACGTCAACACCACCACCACCACCACCCACTCACTCATTCAACTCTTCATCATCTTAGAAAATTTTCAAGGAAATTTCAAAATACTTACAACATCGACATTTGTTTGTTCATATAGCCTTTCTAAGACATCATTCATTGTTTCTGAGGATTTATTCGTCCAACCTAAACCACATAAGGCGGAAGCTACACTAGCACAAGCTACAACACTAGGCAATACATGGGCGAATTCGTATTCTGGAACAAAAATTATTTCAAAAGAAAATTAATAAAGAGTTTGAAACATATGGAGCAAAAAAAAAATCGACAAGATAATTTACGAATCTTGTCTCTTTTAAAAAACGAAATTGCTTTGAAAATTATCTTTTACTGTAGCAGCAACAACAACCGGTCAGCCATCATCAACACAATATACCTTCAATACAACAACAGTGTGCCCAAAAGCAAAACAAATCATGCCGAAAACGTGATGAAAGTGGTCAGACACCGCCGCCGCCGCCGCCGATGCCGTTGTTGTCGGTACAACGCGTGTGGGTTTTTTGATTTGCAAACAAAAAAGAATAAAAAGGTAGGAGAGCAGTCTGGAGCCCCGAGGCACGTACCCGCTAATTTTTCTTGCAAAGGAAATTGACAAAACTTTTTCGTAATGTCAGTCTAGAAAATTGTTATCTTCCAATAATGATAGTTGTTGTTGTTGTATACGCGGATTATTGGAAGAACCCGACCTTGGCCGGCGCAGTCTTCCTAAATTTGGATCGTGAGAAATACCACAGCGCCGGGATGCATTCCATTGCGACTGGCCGCCACCAGCCGCTGGTTGCTGGTTGCTGTTGGTTTGCTTGCTGCTGTCCAGTTTTTACTATTTAAATAAATAAATAAGATGAACAAGACAGATCACGAATGGTTGTTGTATTTCCCTCCTCTGTGTTTTTTTTGTTGCCAATCCCACTAATTAATCAAAACAAGGTGAATTTTTGAAAAATTACTCAGAGATACTGTGTGGACAGGATGTGTCTGTCTTTTAATAATGATGATGATGATGATGATGATGAAGGAGAACTCCTTGAATGGAAAAGGTTGTAAGATAAAGAGAAAGAGAGAGAGAAGGAGAGAGCAACAAGAAATTCATGAATTAACCATTTAATAATATAACAAAATGGACAGGAGGGGTCGTCTTGTTGTCTCCTATTATCATCAACTCGCGAAATGGAATGCACCAAACGAGACACGGGCTAGTCTCTTCCAACTGACGATGATGATGATGTCAGTGTGAATAAGGTCGTCGAACTGGATTTTCGAGGGGGTCTCCTTCTTCAATGTTAAGACCATTTATCCAAAATTGCATTAATTCCGGTCTAGTACATCCGGTAATTTCGTTTTAAATACAAAATACTCCTAATTCATTAACTAATAAATGACGACAAAAAAGAAAGAAAATAATAACAAGGAGATATCTTCAATTTCCTTTTTAACATTTAAAAACAAACGAGATATTGTTAAATTCTATCAGCTGTGGTGTGAGTTTATTGGTTATCGCCCCAGCTGTCAAGACAGTTATAACTATGACATTCGATACAATACTTCCTTTGCGTTGCCAATTTTCCGCATTTGTTTGAATTTAAAATGAACAATGACGGCGACGATAGCGGCGGCGGCGGCGGCGGCGTCGTCGTCACCGCCGTCTTCATCCTCTATGTCTCTCCTTCTTCCTTCTAGAACACAGAGAATATGTGGGGAAACGATCCCACACATTGGAATTCGCGATTTGGCCGGCCGTGACTCCCAACAACACACACACAAACATACTACAACATAATACAACAACAACACACAACCAGCCACTGGACCACCCGAGTCCGACTCTGGGCAACAAGGCGCGAAAGGTAACCCAGGGGCGAATTGTGGGTGTCTTGTGTGTAGACCTCACAACATCAGTATAAGTAACTAAGTAAGAGCTTTTATAGGTCTGCTGCACTTCATACCGCAAACCTATAAAAGTCTTTAATCAAGTTACATGAGTACAAAATGCGGGTGGCCTTTATTTTAGCAAGTTCTGTCGAAATTTTGTTGGAAATCATCTCATTGAAAACAAAACATAATTGAAACATGAGAGAAGTTTTATTAAAATTACGGATGAGTGAGGATCGAAATAGGTTTTAAATTAGCGTAAAAACCAATTCGCGATTTTTTTCTCTTGAGAACAACAAAGAAAACATGTATGTATATAACTTTATCATAAATGTACAAGAAAAGCAGGAGAATTATTATTATACAGAAATCGATCTACATTAGACGACACAACAATATCGGAATTGTCTGTGTATGTGTGTGGCGGCGGTCGAAATCAAGAGGAGTTTCTGCCGGCTCCGGGGGCCTAATTAGGGTTCGCGATATTAGGAGGACCTTGACGGACTAGTATTCTAACAACATTGAACTATCTCTCTCCCTCACTCTTTCGCTGGTCGTAATATTAGATAAGCACCGGTTTCGGTCTGTCTTTTTATTTCATTTTATTTTTTGCTGGTTGGTTGGTTAGTCGGTCGGCATACTACATACATGTACTTAATAAAAAAAAAAAAATGATAATGAAGGCCAAAAACGGAATTTCGGTACTTACCTTTTGCACAAAGTGTGATTAGAATCTTCGCATGACTTTTTATTGTTTCATATTTAATACCAGCTTGTCTTGTTGGCAATGCTTCAAGTAGATGTGGTAGAAAATCATTGGATACAATAGCGGCTATATCCCATTTTAATCGACTCAGAACTAGTAATTCCCATCCCTGGAAAGAAAAATAGAAGAATTGGTATTTTCTTTTTTTGTCAATGATGGTTTTTTTGCATTTGTTTATTTGTTTGAATTGTATAAGAAAAGTTGAAGAATCGCAGTCTGAGATGATGATGAGGAGGATGAGGATGATGAAGGTCGCGGCCACTGGCTCGTCCGGAATGTACACTAAAAGACTTGCCCAACATGTTGAATAAACTCATTAAAATCGTTCGTTTATATAAAAAGTAACGAATTTTATTGGAAAAACGCCAAATTATCGATAATATACAGTCAAGAAATTTCATTTATTATTATTATTTTATTATATGTTGTGTATAATATGTTTGTTGTGTTAAATAGGGGCTGACGTAGAAGACCCGACCGGCGCCATTCTACAATACCTATTTATATGCGTCTATTGTTATAGCCAAGTTAATGTCACGGGATGAGAAACGTTTTGCGGTGAAATGAGACTAGAGCAAAGCAAAAGGACACTACTCTCTCTCTTCTCTCCAAAATCGTCCACTTTTCTTTTTCTCACTCGTCTTATAAGACGATAAAGAAGAAGAGGAGAGATTCGAGGAACACATCTCCTCTCTGTGATGGTGGAGAAGAATTCCGACAATGAATCGCCACCAATAACAACCAACAACAACAACAAAGTCAGAAAGATCCCAATTTCTAACTAATTCCTAGAACTAGGGTTGAATGGGGAGGGCTGTGAAAAACTGTAAAGTCTACCTGTTACCACCCTAACAGGTAAATCTAACAACAGGTACTAAAAATTCCTCCGATCATATGATCATGTCATCGTTCCCTATACATCCATATAGTTTTTTAATCGCGTTCATTCTTTTAAATTATATGTACAATATAAACTGAAAGTTTCATTGACCAACCACATAATATACACACACAATAATAATAATTGATAACCCTCGCCGATTTTACTAAGAGTGATAATAAAAATTAGGACTAAAAGGAAAAACAATTAACATAATGATAATAATCATGGTCAGTTGACGAACGAATGTAATAATTGCCTATTAGAATCATAAAATTGACCTTGTTTCAACCAAGTTTTTTATTTAATTTCTATTTTTTATATTCAAAAATTTACACACATATACACATACATACACACATGCAAAACGTTAGTATTGAAAGATTTTTAACAAAAATCGCGGCAAACTTTAATTATTGCTGACTAGGCATTATTTCCTGTGGCGATAATAATATTGCATTATTATACAAGACAGTGTGTGTTATTCCATTTGCAGGGTCGCTACAATAATCACCACAGAAAACCACAGAATTTTTGCAAAACTATCCCAACTATTTTAATATTTTGTATATGTAATAAAAATGTATTTAAACATGTATTTATATTTATTAATGGTTTTAAAGACGAAACGAAAAAAAAAATTATATAGTAAGTATAGGTCAATGGACGATATTAAGCAAATTATCGCCAGTTCCTTTAAGATAATGTAAAAATTAAATAAATGAAGAAATCAGCTGACAGGTGACACTGAAGTATTTAAAACTCAGCTGTGTGTGTGTGTGTATATGAGTCTACATACACTACGTGTATGTGTTGTCGTCGATTATATTGTATGTAATATGCGTTTTGTAATCAAAACATGATGACGAGATTTCCTTTTAAATTTTAAAACCTTATCAGATTTTTATTATTTTATTTAATTTAATGTTTTTTTTCGTATTTCTATTTTTTCAAAATCTTCCTTAATGACCCCAAAAACTGTTTTTTTCCTCTATTATCAATGCAATTCATTCACGTTCTGGTCGTCTCCAGTTCACGACAATCGACCTAGTTTTTATCAGGCGTCGCAATTAATTCAGAATTTTTTAACGTTTTTTTTTATCCTCCAAAAAAAAAAACAGAATTGACTTTAGGTGGCAATATGTGTGTGTGTTTTTAGCGATTTTGATTTTTATTTTTCGTTATCGTTTTCTATTGTTCTTTACGATATATGTAACGGGAAATTTTCAAGTTATATATGTATGTTATAAGGAAAAAATATAGTTTTATATATTTTGTATATTATGTATAATCTTATATCGATCTCACGGTGATAAGTGTATAGAAATAAACTTCCTGTTTGATAAAATCGGGGACAACGGTTTTCTTATTATCTCAAATAAAATGATTTTTTTTTCTTCTCTTAAATATTGATAGAAAAACAATCAACTTACCCATAACATTTCTTTTGTGATACTGTGATCAGTATAATAAACCAACATTTCAGCTGTTAGTGGTCTTGGTTCGCGAAATTTCGATGCTAATAACATACATGCCGCCCCTAGTAATTGTAATTGATTCTTTCGTATAGAACACACCAATAGGAATCTATTGAAATAATTCATTGCTAATAGGAAGACTTCATCTTGACACTTCTGTTCATCGCACACCTGTTAACAAATAAGAATTGTTATTTTAAAGATAGAGAATAGAGGATCGAAACAAAAAGGGTGATTTAAATTTTCTAGGGTATTTTAAAATTTAAAAGTCTATTTCCGCAACAACAGTACCATTAACTCTTTCCGGTTGATGGTATGTATAATAGTGCGTAAGTATTGCTTGGTAGAGGATCCTCTCAAGGCCATGGCAAAAGGCCATCGTACTACCAAAAAAAAAATTATGTCTGTTGCCAACTGACGAAATCAATTCCAGACACATATTTATACGAGAATATGAGAATAGAATTGATTATTTAAAAAAAAGCAAAAGAGGAAAGTCATCTAGTGATTTACTTCAAAGAGGCCAAAAAAAAAACTGGAATTTCTCAAAGAGCCCGTGTCTGGTAGGTACATCCAGCTGATTCGGTTCTTGACCTTTTCTTTTTCGTTTTAACAATCCATCAACCGGGTGGTAATAACAGTTTAAATTGTGTGTGAATTTGTTTGATAAATATTGAAGGTTTTTACACGTAAATTTCCCAATAAAATTAACAACAAGATGGAAAATAATGGAGAATTTAAAATTTAAATAGCCGAACAGCTGATAATTTTTTTTCTGTTGTCGTTTGATGTCGTTCGTCGGGGGAAATTACAGTTGAACAGCTGATAATACGGTTTTTCTCTCTCTGTGTCCGTGTCAAACAAAAAATTATTTACCTCCATCATCCATTCACTGACTATACCCCTCATAATTGGGGTGATTTCAGTCTGAACAACACAATTAATTTCTGTACACATTGGTGTATATCTTTCTTCAATTTTTAACATGTTTTTCAACACACGATCATCTTTTAATAATTTCACATCAACTTGCGCTACAATTTCTGTATTTGTTGTTTCACAACAATGTAAATCCATCATTATTGTCGCGATAATTTAAAAGGAAATGTATATTTTAATTAAAAAAAATCACAGCCTCAAAATTAAAGGGAAAAAAGGTTAAAAAAAAACAAGAATTAAACGAACACACACGATTTTAAACACAAATCAATAAAAACAACATCGATTTTTCTTTAAATACAAAATTTATAAAGTGTTTCTTTGTATTATTTTTTGAAAATTTTGAAAAATTCTTCCTTCGGCGAAAGCTTTTAAAGTTCTCAGCAATTCGACTTGTGTGTGTGTCGGCAGTCCGTTCAAAACCACCAATGAGTTACTCTAGTCAGAATAAGTGGATTTAGCAGCTAACGTAGCTCTCTCCCCACTCCAACACCAAGTTAAGCAAGTTTATCAAGTTCGATTTCAAAAAAAAAAGGACAGAAAAGGAGAAAACGGCCAGTTTTGCTGAATTTTTAACAAAAAATTTACACAAAATCACCCCAAAAAAACGAACTCTTGATTGTTGACGATGAAACAAATCATTTATAACGAAGAATACAAGGAATTTTCTAATTTTTCGGTTAAAATATCCCGATTTTTTCACCAGTGACAAGAAAATTGACAAAAATTGGTTAATTTAGAATTAATCTGATTTTTAATAATTGGAAATTTCAACATAATTACATATTTTTCTCTTAAATTGTAAATCTGCCAATGATTATAAAAAAATTTCCTCACCACGCATTGAAATCTCCTGGTTTTTCACGATTTTCAATAATTTCCTATTGAAAATTTCGACTTTTTATAATTTAAAGTCGTATAAAATTACAAAATTTAATAAAACACATAAAAAATTCCCATCAGAAACTTGTATATAAATAAAATATTAAATGAAAATTATTCCAAGAAAATTATTCATTAGTAAAATATGTTTAAATTATCTTCCAAAAATTAAAAATCATCATTATTTTCGTTTAATTTAAAAAATAATTAGTATTGTCTGGCGAACAGGAACTATTCAGGTCAGGGGTTGTTGATATATATCGGTGTTTAGAAATTGTCCATTTAAAATTTAAAGGGCTCCGGAACCGACCTATCACCGCTCACCGTATAGAAGAGTGGGGTAAATTTGAACAGTTGTCGACTTTCTTATACAATATTAGTATTTGATGAGCCAAAGAGGGGTAGTTTCCATCAACTTTCTTTCTTTTGTTCCTTAATTTATACAAAATTCTTAACGTATAATCATTAACTCAATCAACGAAAATTAGGAATTTCTTAAATTATGATTTAACAGCTGATTTAAGTGGCGAAAACGACAACCACTAGTGGTTGTAGTAGTGGTGGTGGTGGTAGTAGCTAATAGGATCGTTAAAATCGGGGAGGTCTTATTTACAGAAAAAAAAACTCCATACCGGATGTTGACATCATCATATGTTTCACTTGAACATTTTTATTAGGAGTCGAATTTTTTCTTGTTGCTCATTAATTTTAATGAATATTTGGGCAATCTTTTCATTATTACTGTTACTTACTATTATTTTTATTATCAGTATTATTATTATTAATAATAAATAAAGGTGTCAATGGTAAGGTGTATCTTGTTATTTTCATGTCTTGATAATACTATTTGCCAGGTATAAATTTATATTATAAATTGATAAGTTTTTTAAATATCCCTTAAAATTCTTGTTTATTATGATAAGAACATTGATTCAGTGAGACATTTAAAATTTAAATACCATAAAATATTACGTAAAAATCAATCAAATATTGTATCAAAAGAGGATTAATAATACATATAGTATGTAGTATATAGAGAGAGCTTTAGAAATTGATAAGATGTATTTATTATTAACTTGAAAATGTTTTTAGGGTCATGTGTTATCTGTATTTGAGGTGCCAGTAGTCTAAAAAAAACCTCAAAATTAAACTACAACTACTATTTTTAATGAATTTATTAGAATAAATGGAATGAAGATTTTAGCTTCCCGGTCTTCTGTCCAAGGTTGGGAATTATATTTGCCACAAAAAAAAGGAACAATATTCTAATAATAAAAAATTGTTACCACCCCGAAATAAATACATTCGTCTAGAATGTTTTAATTGTTTCTATGATATATACACATGTATTGTGTAGGTATATGTATGTATATACATACATACATATAATAAAATACATTGACCTCCTTCGAAGAAAGCTCGCGCATAAAATCAAGAAATACCTTTAAATTCAAAAGCTAATCATGAATGCGCCAAACGGACTTGTTCTAACTATTGGCTACTAACCGTTTCTTCAACATATACTAGGAGGTATACGTATGTATTTACCACATCATTAACTAACCAAGCAACCAACCAACCAACCACTCTGTCTCTTTTTCTTTTCATTGTCATACATTGCAAGTTTCGTGTATATATTTATTACATTACATACACACATGCAACAACATCAACCTCTTCTTCAACCATGGTTGAATGACCACTACAGAAGAAGAACGTCTTTGGACGTCTCTTATGGTATCACACCACCCATTTAATAATTTTTCAAAATTCAAGTTTGACTGGCGAAATTCCAACCGTTCCCATATAGGTAGGTAGACAGTACCTATATACACTTTACCTATGTATTATATATGATTTTTTCAAGAGAGGACGAAAATTTTCCTAGAATTTAAATTGAGCAATATATTC
>JAZBHA010000631.1:14080-26864 GCA_037464855.1 Iselma pallidipennis
CAAAAAAAAAATGTTTGTAAAAACATCAATATATGCCTTTATCTCTAACATAGTTTTGATATTTCTTAGCTAACATAGATATATATTTGCTGTTTTATTAAAAGATTTTCAAATTAACAATAAAGTTATTGTAGCACAGTTTTTGATAAAAGTCGATTTTTTTCCGCCCATCCTCATTGATGATTATTTGTCGGAATTCTTCTAAAAGTATTTTAATTGATCATTTTATTTCCTCATTCGATTGATACCTGTAAGTTGAAAGGTTTTGATAATGATTTAGAGACGAGGGCGGATACCTGTTTGGCGCCCTCAGAGGTAGGTATACAAGAGAGAGAGTGGAAAAAACACGAATAAATTACAAATAGAGATAACAGCTAGCGTTCAGGTATTATATAATAAAAGACCCTTCATCCAATTAACCGAACTATATTGAAGGAGGGAAAAAATCCAATCAGAATGCCTACGATGTCGATTTAAAAATGGCGATGTAAACAGAGAGGAAAGTCCAGGAAATATGTAATAATAGGTTTATATAAATCCGTTTGTTACAACGAAATTTGATATATTTATTTTATGTTGTTTAAAGATCTGCAAATAATTGTAAGCAAATTCCTTTAAAACGGTTAGGTTTTTTTTTGCGTTATTTTTGTGTTGCTGAATGAAAAATAAGGATTGGCTGCAATTTTTGTTTCGGTTCAGTGTCTAAGTTCCATTGTGCAAAATTCGTGCTTAGTTACTAGACTAGACACTATAATATTGCTAAAATACCGGTTTGTTAATATTCCTAGAAACTGGAGCTAATATAAATTTGTTCTAAATTCTCAACAAACAATCTATTTTTAGGTAGAAAAATTATAATTAAATAAATATTAAATTGTTATGGTTGTTTTTTGTGTAATGCGAGAGGAGAAAAAAAAAAGGAAAAATCATTGTAACCATTTCGAAAATCCTGTACAATATTAATTGTATGATTTTATGATAAATTATGGCGCCGTTTTACGAATTGTCTTTTAATATTTCTGTTTGATTAACGTTATCTAGTTATACCCAATTAGACGTTAGTTAAATAAACTTTAGAGGCATTTAAAAAAAAAAACGTGTCACACTTTCTTATTAAAATACTAAAATATC
Source organism: Iselma pallidipennis (assembly GCA_037464855.1). Taxonomy (NCBI): domain Eukaryota; kingdom Metazoa; phylum Arthropoda; class Insecta; order Coleoptera; family Meloidae; genus Iselma; species Iselma pallidipennis. Next base: position 15,212 of record JAZBHA010000631.1, read on the forward strand.
ACAGTTTAGTAGAATATAGGGCTGAGTGCCTCAAATGGGTGCTATTATACTTATTATTTTAAGAGAACGAAAAACCTCACTTGGAAAAACAACATCAACATTTAATTTACTGTTATATGTAGACAATTTGGCAAGAAAGGATATGGGCGCCCCCGTCATTATTCACCACCACCTACCACCATAAAAGTGCCTAACTAACAATCAACACTAATTAGTGTGGAAGCTGAACAAATAATGTCACCCTCGCTTCTATTCATTTCTTGTTTTTAATAAAACGAAATTATTTTTGCAGTTTTTCCGCCTACGCATATAACCCGCATTATATTTCCAAAATCATCAATTTTTTCTTCTTCCTTCCTTCCTCTTTGTTGTTGTTGTTGTTATTATTGTTGTTTTGTTTTTATTAGAATTGGCGGCAGTGATGGCGGCGCGGCGGCCAGTTTCTGAGTGATTATGTAGTTTGATACGAGGCTGAAATCTCAAGTTACGTGGTAAAATCGCAACGTCTCTTGATGGACTGGAAATCGGTTCTTTCGGTACATTGTTCTTCGAAATGTTAAGGATTTAACCATAGTTTTTTGTTTGTTTGTTTGTACCGAAAAAACATAATAGTTTCCGGTCTTTTTTGTATTTATTTTCAAATTTGTATTGCTAATTTTTCGATGTGGGTGTTAAAATAGGACTTCAACTAGACTGAGTCTACAGTCAAATATTCCATCTATTTTTCAATGGATCAAAGGATTATATAACCATCGATTGTAGGTGTAAAATTCAAGGATTCAACGATGATCACCTCGTCTATAAAAAGAAAATTCGCGATACTATTTATCATCTGTATTTGGAAAATTTGAACAGTAATGTCAATGTTCTAATATTGTTCTCAACCTTGAACTGAATACCTGTTTTTTTTTCTCTCGTACGTTTGTATTTGGGAACGAAAAATGTTCTCCTCCAACGAAAAAAAAAACGTTTACTTAAAAAAAGAAAAATAATTTTTTAACAATTACGTCATTTCAATGTTAAATTCCATATTATTCATATTTATATTTCTAGTATACAGAAAGTGAGAGGAGAGCAATAAGTAGAGTTGAAAAAAAGCCGACTTTTATTACTTAAGTTTATCCAACTTAGACATCTGTGTATATCTTATATGTATATTATTCAATGTGAATTAGCAAATATACGAAATTTTGTTTGTAACATGTCTAGAATAGTCGTTGTTTATTTTATATCTACGAAAGGTTTCAGTATTTCAGCCTTCAAAGTTCAATAATCTGAATAAATGAAGGACAATATTAGCAACTAACACACACACAAAAAAAAGTCAACATTTGGTATTTACAAATTAATTCATGGATATATAAAGAGAAAATATCGAAGTCTTTTATTTGATTTAATCAAGACGATAAAAACAATGAAAATCATCTACAATGCATACTAGAGATGATAAAATTGTTTTTAGTTCAAAAAAATAATAATTTAAAACCTAACTGTAACTAGATAGATGCTGGGAACGTACTGATAACAGCAGCCCACAGACGTAATATAATTTGCAGACTAGGAATTCAACCAAGTTCGATAATCTCAACATAATAATAAACTATTGCGATAAATAAATAAAAAATCGGGAATAATTTCATAAATACATATGCATATATTGCACCAACAATCCAACAATATTGCAAGAAAACTGTTACCTATACTGATTTTTAATGTCATATTGTAAATATTCTTCCCCATTAACGAAATGTTTACAACCCTGCAATAATTATAAAAGTTTAGGGTACTAGAAGACGACGAAATTGTTGTTACATATCGTTTCTCTGCTTCATAATAACTTTCAACTCAATTAAGGTTTTATGGTGTAATTATTTAAGAAAAAGACACAAATTCATGAAAAACTCTATTGTGACAAATTTCAAGAAAGGGTATTTTTTTTCTTCTATTGAATTTCTACTAGAAATAATTACTTGTTCAAAAGGAATTTTCAGAACTTCTTACACTCAGTTGGAAGTCTTTTCGTGTGTCAAAAGAACTGTGAAGAAATTTTATCTTTAACTCTCATATACTACAAAAGAATGAAAATAAAGGAGGAGAAAAAAATGTGTTGCTTGTCAACTTTCAGAATTTACAAATCTGTTCAAAAAATTATCAGAAAATCAGTTTGATTGCTTTAATTTTAATTTTTTTTCGTCTTAATTGATAGATAACATAATAATTTATTCGCAAATTCGTGCCTAGACTCCAATAGCAAAGAATTATCTACTTTCAGTTTCATTAGAACGAATGTGTTACAGTGTGTTGATGGTCGTTTGGTTTGGTTTCGAGGAAAGCGAATCCTTTGTTGAAAAGAATGAGAACCTCCTGCAGACGATCATGCTGATGAGGCGGTTGGTGATGATAACATCGCAAGAATGTTACCGGGCCACAAACAGTATGGGCCGCAAAATGAACGAAACAAGTGCCTCCAGTTAAAGTCGTCGTCTACCTACTATTTTGCATCTCGAAAAATCTGCGTTTTGATTTTGATGGGAAAAGTCGGGGTTTTTGTTCTTTCTGCGTTGTTGGAATCTATTGATCCACCACCCTTGAATTGAGGGGTTTTCGAATAGAAACACCGTTATTTGGTGTGTATGTTTGTGTGTTGAGGGTTCTTCGAACAAATTAAAGATCCCACTGAGAAAGCCGATTTTTTAAAAACCTGTCTTGTCGTCCCCGTCCATTCAACTATATCACAGACTTCTTATATAAGAGATATTTGCCGACCCATTAGTGTCTTTTGATTGATGATTCTTCTATACGAATTAAATAAATTGCCCCTTTTACAATTATTATTATTATTTCAACAAATAGAAAATCGAAATAAACAACCACAAGAACTACAAGATAGATACATTGTGCCAATATGATAGAATTATTGATAGGAATTGCATTATCTGATACGCATTAATTTGAATTTTGTAAAACGACTCTCATCTGTGTTCTACATACATAGTAAATCATTGGAGAGTCTCTCGAATAAAAACCTTTATACTTATTATGTTCAAGAGTATTCTATGTAGATTTATGGTATTTTTCTTTTATTAAATACCCGCATCGATTCGTAGTTTTTGTAGAGCGAAAAAAAATTTCAGTGGGAATTTCGGTATCATATTGCGAAAAGTATTAAACCATTGAATTGCTAAGAATTCTTCTTATTCTTGTTCTTATTCTTCTTCATGCTGCCACACCACCATCACATGGTAGAATTATCAGAATCTTAACGTTTTGTGTTTCATAAACATGCGGTTATGCATTTATTTTATTTTATTATTACTATTTTTTTAACATTTAAATGTATAATTTTACTCGTTCAGCAGGTTCAAGGTGACAAGGTAAATGCATCCACAAACCACTGACAGGATTAGTTCAGGAATGTTTAGTTCTTCTCTTTCGATGATGGTTAATAAAAATTTTCACATACATACTATATGCGGTATATTTTATTTATTCTTCTATTATAAAGTATTCTACAATGTAGTAATGTCGTTGGTTGACCTGCCAATAAGGCCATATCTAGAAAAAAAACCTAACAGGCTCTTGCAGTAATTTTTCCAAACAATTCAATTCGGTAAAACATCTCATTGTTCTAAACCGAATATCCTGTTTTTATTTTATCAAATCAAACTAGATTTTTTCGTTCTCCAGGATTTCCGCCTTATCACACCAGGACAACCTCAAGATCTAATTTCTATGATTTTCATTATTAGATCCATTATATTTCCTTCCTAATTCGTTAAATTTAGGAAGCATTTTCCCTCCTAAATTAATCAACTAAGGTGTACTTGCGCACGGAACAGGTCTATAAAATGAATGTACGTGTACAAGATTGCAAAAAAAACTGGTTCAATAACAGGCGGAATGCCTTATCGATAATACGGCTTTGTTGTTGCATTGTTGTTGAGCTTTGAAATTTTCTGTTGTGTAGGAAATTCTAAAAACCCGGAAATAAGTGATGAAAAACCGCAAAAATCTGCAAAAATGGAAGGTTAATGTGAATGATTCTTTTTTTTCTTTTATCATAGGACAGAGTCCTTTTTCCTTATTCTACCTATTCAACAATAAAATAACAAAACTTATACAAAAGATATAATGTTTTGAATTGTTCAAGTGTTTCTTGGTCTTTTTAAAATTTAAAAAGCTCGATGACTTGTCCTCTTTGAACCATCAAAATAAATGATGACATTATGTAGTATAAAACTAAAATTGTAGTAGCATTGGCCATAGTTAACGAACCAAAACGTTTGCGGTTAGGCTACAATAAAAACAGTTTACATGGGAAATGGTTTTGTTAATTAATCTCAGCAAATACCTGTGAGGCGAATCAACTATATCTAAGCATTACGTTTGAACGTAATCTGTCTTTATCATTTTTTTTTTTTTAATATTTAAAAGTCAAATGGATTTTTGATAAGGATAAATTGTATTTATCCAATGATAAATCGTTAGATTTTTAATTTATTGACATCTTCTAAAATTTATAAACTTTAAACTGAACCGATGCTGATAAAAAACAACCGTTTCGAAACACTGAAAACATGAACAATGATAAAACTGAAATGATTGAAAAATTCCATAGTATAACAAAACAGAACAAAGTTCAGGACAAGAACCGTCAGTTCAGGAAATACAAAAAGGAAATCTTTTAAAATCTATATAGGGAAGAAATATTGCACGTGCCAGACATTTTTGTATCCACCCAAAGAAAAAGAGTATATAATCTATACATAATAAAAAGCCGTTGAAAACTGGATATTAAAAACTAGTTTTGGACAGGTGATAGGATTGGGAACTCCAACCGTTTTGAGACAACTTGCATTTTTTTTACTTAAAAAAAAGTTGATAATATTTGTAATAATAATAATAATAATAAGAATGTACCACCTCTAACTAGTTCATATGAAATTGATTCAAATTAATTTGCCGGTTTTATAAATAATAATTTAACCTAAATTGACCTTTATGAGTCAAGAGTTTGTGAAAATTTCTGCAGTCGGCTCCTAGTTAATTGTCGTCAATTCAAAACGATAAATTTGAAAGAAGCGAAAAAAAAAAGAAAGAAGTGGAATAAGAATAGAATCTTTAAATATTTCTCTATTGTAGAATAAGAAGAAGAAGAAGAAAAAAACAAGAATGCGAAAGCCAGAGATCTCCTCCACCTGTAAGCTACACCCTTATCCCTTGGGCAGGTTCTCACCATATTTTCTATGTAATCATCGTACTCACACACAAAAGTCATTAAGAATCCTTGGAACTCGACCTACAGGATCTTTATAACGGGTAACATCCAAAAAAGCAGACTTGTTTATGGGGGTTTTTATTGGAGTTTCTAAACCATATACCATTTTAATTGTACTATTTGTCGGCATTTCAATTTTATTGGAGAGACGACGACAAGTCATCTAGTAGTCTCTATTCTTCAAAACATTTACAGATTCACAATTATTTCCTGTGATAACTTCTAAATCTCTACTTGAAACAAAACCAAAGTCGAACATCATTGGCGCCTAATTTTTGATTTATTAGTGTTAACATATAGATCTTGTATAAACAAAAATCGAAAAGTTTAGCATATCTCTTGAGAGTGTGTGTGGTTGTTATTTAATAGCCCGGAAGTGCCGGAACTTTATTCTATTTCTTTCTCTTTGTGTGCCATTTTCAAAGTCTTTTCGCTATTTATGTATGTGTGTGTCAACTTGAAAGTTCATCATCTGGTCGTTTTTGAAAAAGAAAAGAACACCAGAACAGAGGACTACCTAATAAATTCGATTCTTCTCAGAAGGAGCACTTTAACAAGAAATTCACATGCAATATTTATGATGAAAGTTGACACCCAGAAATTTCCGAAATTTCACCACTACTATACTATACTACTTGTTGTCGAGACTCGAATTTCCTGGCGACAATGTTCTCATATATCCAGAAAAAATCAACTATTGGCAAAACAATAAGACCACCCGATTTTCCTGTTGTTTTTCCATTTCAATACTCAATCGTCATGGTAAAATTTACGAATTCATCTCAAATTAAACGCTTCTCGAATGGATATTGAATAGAGAGAATTGTCTGTTTTAAGACTAATTTCAAGGTATTTTGAATAATATTGAGAAATTTTTGTTGTAACAATGCTCTCTTATTAGCACCTTTATCCTTAACTGTGAGAAATTCTTCTGCATTAATGCAGAATTCAAATCTAAAAGTATTAAATTTAAAGATTAATGATAGTCCCTTGCTTATAGCTTATATTCGCTATATTTTATACCTTAGGGTCCAGATTTGCAGGTATAATAACATCATCTCCTTGGTCTCTCTGTGAAACGCAAACCTTGACCTGTGGGCGTTGGAATTCCATTGGGTTTATATACACCATTTCAGTCGGCATTTTGTTTGTAAATAATACATAGAGTAATACTTGGCGAAAATGGAAATTGAAATGTAGCATACATAAAAAGAAATTTCAACGTGTATTTTGTCCAAGATTTGGTTCTCTTTTTTCTTTTTACTGAAATACTCCCGGAATGAAGGCGCCTAAATTCCAAGAATTTTCCTAAAACAGCCCCTTCAGTAAACCTCAAAACAAGCAGAGAATCTGAAGGTGAACAGTGATAGAATTATAAATATGTGGCTAAGAAAGACGGGGATGGAGCTGAAAAAAGGCGCGCGCTTTTAGCGCACGCCTTTTCGGAATGGAATGCTGACCTGACACCATCATCCTGATGAGCATCATCATCATCTTGTATACACCACCACAAAAGGGCCGAGGAATTACCACAAAGAATTAGAGGATTACAGTGAAATAGTGAAGTAAATATACATTAATATTTATAAACTGTGTAGTTTTTTTTTCTCGTTTTTTTCATGATGACGACGATTATATGAAATATTCATTAATAAGATGTAGAAATCTGAAATCACTGTTGTTATAAAAGCTCTCCCAACCAGAACTAATTTTATATATTAATTAATTAGTCTGAAAATGAGACGTATTTATTGTATGATTTCAGGGCCATGAGGCCAGTTACCCTAACCTATGGTAATAATATACAGTACCATTTGAGCAACAAAAAAATTTATATTGGTAGTACTGTTAATTGACATTTGGTCAATCAAAGTTGCTAAAGTTTGCTACTTTTCCTTCTACATTTTAACAATGATTATCAAAAAAATTGTGTATTTTGGCTAAGGTAGGGGACTCTAAAACACAATATCCAAGAGATATTTGTTTCAATTGGTATTCTTGTAGGTTGGCTTTTTCTTTTTGCTCACACGGTATAATCTTTAATTATATTTTGATGCACTGTTTAATGTTAAACTCTTCATTTAAACGTCATGTAATTTTCCGTTGTTTCGTTCCATTTTATTCAAAATTTTGTGAGAAATTGAAAATAGTATTATTGTAATATGGGAAAAGATCTTTTTTTTCTTATTTCTTGGTTTGAAAGGGGAAAAGTAGAATGACACAGCCCAAAAACGATGGTCGTTCAAATGATATTTATGGTAGATGGAAGATGAAGAGGATAGAACCCCCGGACTTATATCCCTGTTTCTTGGAAGCTACCCCAGAGGCTGGGAACTAGTCGGACCGCCAATACACACATACGGACACACACAAACAGGCACATATACATATACATCATCAGTAAACAGGCCGGATAAGAAGATGCCGAAAAGAGCCACCACCACCAACATAAGATACACATTTATAACGTAAATAAATAAACACCAATTTCGAAATTCTTGAGTTTTGGGTAGGTTAACAGTAGGAGAAGAAGAAGAAGAGACTAATATCCTTCTACACATAGATATGTAGATTTACACATAAAATATTGAATAAATAATCCCTTGTTTTGGTTTGAATACGAACCGATTTTAGTGGCAAGTTTTGGACACTGTTTCGTTAAAAGTGAATGAATTAAAAATAATAATAAATTTTAATTGTAGATATTTTTCTAATGTATAGCCACTCTAATTTATTTCAATAAATAGAAAAATACGACTCATTCTATTGTTTTCGAATTAGAAAAGCTAATTTCGTCTGTCAAAACCGGAATTTATTATTGTACACTAATTTAAGACGATGCGGGTACAATTTTCTCAATATTTTCGTTTTGGAAAGATTTCAGAAAAGGCCAAAAAAAAGAGAACAGAAATATATGAATGAACCGTTTATGATTTGTATGAATGGGGAATGGATCTCTTACTTGTATGTTCAACACAAATCTAGGTTGTTGTTGTTGTATTCTCTATTAAAAATCTTTAAATGTAAAAGCAAATTGAATGAATAGGGCCCTCGTGGGATAGTAAGTAGTGCGATTCGATCTTTTTTATCCTATGCTTTGTCGCTTCTTCGTCTTTTCTCTGGATTTCTTTTTTTTATTTGATTTTTGCATTTAAAGATTATTACGGGAGGTCTCTACATTTCAATTCTTGTTTTAAAATAAGCACGTACTATACGGTAAACTGTATACACGGGACTGTATTATTCCAAAAGGTCTTTCAACAGAAATCCAACATGTATGAATTGCCGACATAATAGAATTTTATAGGCCTCTTCTACTACTTCTTCTTCTTCTTCTTGTTGTTGAATCAATTTCCAAGAAGTACACACTGTTACTGAATCGGAGGTAGAACGAAAGAAACAACAATTTTCTGCAGCTTAAAAAATACAGACATAGTTGCATTTTTGCGAACATTCAGTATGAATATACTTTATTACTGCTCTTGTCTAATATGCTGGATATTATTAACTTTTATTCATAGTTTATTTTCAATTTTGAAGTTTGCACGCTTTTAAAGGCCGGAAAGCTCAAAAAAGTGCTAAAAATTGTGCTCCATTCTTCATTATTATATCATATGATTATTTCATTCTAACGAGTATGTTTATCTTTGTCGGTTTGTGGTGTCTGGGCTTGGGTTCAAGATCAGTGAATGTGGCGCGGAATTATGAATGAAACATAGAGAGTGATAGTGGTGGGGAGGGTAGAAAGACTTGTATAGATATGGTGGGGGAGCCGCGCGATTTTAATGAATGAAAGAGACATCCCGTATCATAAAACGTACATGTGGTGATAATTCGCTGTTTATTGTAAAAAAAGGAACTGTAACCCAAAAAAAAGGGGAATGTTGAAAATTTTTTGTTCCTCCCGACGGTCCAACATAAAAAAAACCTTAAATTATCCGAGACAATTTTTGATAGAAACAGACGGTTATTTCCCGGATTTACCCTTTTTTGTTCCAGTTAAGAGAACGATCTAAAAATATTCGCTTGTTGTATATAACACATCCATTTAAAGACAATTACATTCCATTTCTGGTATGAGAGACAGTCTTTATTTTAATAGAGGATAAGTGGGGTCGAAATTTTTAAAATTATTTCCAAAGTCTATTACTCTCTCTTTATTAAGTAATATATAGTAACTGCTAAATGTTTATTTTTTTTTATTGTATATACAATACATTAATTGATACAATGTTGTAATATTCTATTTGTAGAAATAATGATGGCAATAATAATCTTTTTAGGTTTTTTTCAAAGATAATGAAATCTCTATTTTTGGTTTCTTTTTCGGATTTTTGCCTTTCATCTATTTTTGTCATATATCTAGAACGACGTCAATCAATATTACACACGCAAAAAAAATCAAAAGTTTATCATATTATATTTCCTGTTTTTTTTTGCAATATTGTTTCAATAAAGTAACGATTTTACTGTGTGATCGAATTAAAAAGATACCAATCAAGTGTAAAAACCTGGTGGTCTAGCAGCAATGTGTCATAAATAAAGCCCCTTCTTTTTTCGGGGATATACTTAAATTGAGATATCAATTTAACAATTTTATACCATTGATAAGGGTATAGTTCACAGATTCTGTATCGTTTTCAATTTCCGGAATGGTCGTTTTCCTGTCCTGTCATTATTTCTATCCTCTTTTTTCCAGTTATTTCACTGTTTATGTAGTGTATAACAAATAATATAGTCAGATATAGAATTACCCCCTATTATTATTATTATTATTATTTTGTAAACTTGGGGAAATATGTGTTGGTGTGTGTGTGTATGTGTATATTATATTTGTATATTGTGAGAGATGGTTGACACTGTTGTGCTAACAGCAGACCTACATCAAATAACATTCCTGAGCTCCTTGGGAAGGAAATTGTAAATTTTTTGAATGATTAGTGTGGTCGTTGTTGTTGTGGTGGCATTATATGCGATTGTTGTCTCAAGACTGCGCCACTAAATAATCAAAATAATATAAAAAAAGACACCAGAAAACAATTACAACAATACGATAATGGAAACGTCACCACCTTTATTTGTGTCAGAACAGGAATAAATAACAATTAATTTCTTGATTATTAATATAGGACAGGACAGGGATGTAATTTTTGTTTTTATTTATTTGTTTGCTTAATTTTTTTTTCTGTGTATAAAAATTATATACAACTTTATACAAAGGAAATGTTGGGGTGTTGTGAAAATATTGCTTTATTGTGTGGTAATAATTTTAATGAATAAGTGACTCACTATAATACATACATACATATACAAGAGCAGCAGCAATATGCCATTTGCCGACCTCGCATCCGTAATATTTTAGTCTTTTTAATTTAAAAAGAAACCGGCGCACCACTAACAGAATTTACAAAAATTTCAATTTCAGGAAAACATGAAAATTAGAGCGAAAATGACGAGGATAAGAAAGTTTAGTTTTTCCTTTCAAGTAAAATTAAATTTGAAAAAGAAATGTCATTTTTTTAGTTTGAAAGTATGCAGAAATGTGCATTTCAACTATGGAAATATGTAAAAATTTGTAATATTTTAGTATGTATGTGGTGGAAATATGCACAAATATGCATTAAATGACGCAATATTCCTAAAAATACGCGTTATGCATATTTATAATAAAGTAAATAAAGGATTCAGTCGAGAAGTTCATATCTTTCCATTGACTACCTGAGGACATTTGATAAATGAGTGGCAAGGGCGGACGGAAAAGCAGTGCTGGCAATGAAAATTTAGATTTCAGGTCCTTCACTCTTTATGAAGAAAGACTTGAAAGGCTAACAAAAATCAAAGTTTTCCTAACAAACCCAAACCGTGTCTTATTAAGAAAAATTAATAATTCATTGAAAGTTGAAAGTATTATTAGTATTATTATTATTTTATAATTATTTAACATCACTATCGTGATAGTGCCTACATAAAACCGCAACAACAAAACAAAAAACGATAAAAATTATTATTTTATTCAAAAATAAAACCGGATGATTAACAAACCGCAACTGGTACACATACACGAATATTCTGCATACCAACAGGTTTCAGAGATTGTTGAAGAATAATTTTCTTTCCGTAAGAAAATACAACGGGAGCGGACAAAAAAATAGGAAAATTAAGATTTCAATCAAGATTTTCCTCTTTTCTTGGTGTCATAAAAGAAATAGTTGTAATTTTCTATCTTAAAGTTTTGGCGACAAGGAAAATTGCTCCATTATTAATCATTTGTTATAAAGAAGTGTTACAGATAAACAAACTCGTCATCGTTGTACTAAGAAATTAATAAAATAAATAATTTAAACAATTTCCGGATCTAAAGATAAATTAATCAAC
>JAZBHA010000631.1:26931-52025 GCA_037464855.1 Iselma pallidipennis
GAGATTATTTTCCCATAATAATTTTTAAGAGGTGGAGTTTGTTATATACATACACGTAGTACATAAACAACATCATATAAATTTTATCCCTCTAGTGGTGTTCCCACCCTAAAGACGGGTAAATACTATATACAAACTTTACTTAAAAAAAAAATGTTGTATAATTAAATAATCTGTTGTTTACATGCTCTAGGAATTCTTCTAGTGACTTGTGTCGTCTTGTATTTTTTCTTCGTGTTTTTTTCGTCTAAACTCTTGTTGGAGAGAACATTTTTATTATCCAACACACTGACAAGACAAATAAATATTTAATATTCCTCGGCTCTCCGTATTATTTTATCCATATTCATTATAAATTCTTCGTTTACCATTTTTTTTGTTTCACTGGTTTTCAAGTCGAAAATTTCGCAACTTATATTGTTCATCATCAATATTTTCTATACATTCCGCCGCCGCCACCAACAACTTCTTATTCATATTTAATTATGTTCACAATCTAGTTGACCCTGATGTCGTACAATAGACCCTCGAATAAAAAAAATTAATTGTGTCTACAACTACCGATTTCTATTTTGCTAATTTAACGTGCTTTGAAATCTTAATAAAAATAAATCATCAAATATTAATAAGTGGATTGAAATTGGTGGTAAATCTCCGAGGACGAACAAGATCTTTAATAACAAATGTTTAATATTCCCATGATGAATACCAAACAGAATTGTTTCCGGTTCGATTGCAAATAAAATACAATGGAATTCGTTTATATAATAAACTCTTGAAAACAATTCAAATCTGTTACTACAACCGAATATTGGTTTAGTTGATGGGAATGTGAAATATCTATACATCATAATTTTCATTAATTATTGTGAGAATATGATTTGAAAATATGAAGAAAATCTTTAAAATTGTTGTGGTACCGCTGACCACAATATAACCAGTTCGGTTTAACCATAAACTCAAGTATGTATGTTTGTTCATAAAGTGTTTTTTGCTCGTTTAAATATCTCTCTGTTTCTTCCTCTTTTTATTCGTTTTTTTTTCGAAAAATTTCTATTTTTCCTTTATACACCACACACTATCATTATCTGTAACATTCCGGCTATAATTGAAAACCAATAACACATAATAAACTATAGGGTACGGTTTTGTGGGCCATTTTTGGCATTTTTTCAAATAGCTAGTTATAGATGGTCAAAAGTGACAAGACAAATTGCTTAGAGAGATTTAAAAGGGATTGAAATAGTACTTCAGTTATCACAGCACACATTATTGTCTCCTCCCAAAGGGAATTATTAATAATAAAACAGATGGTATTTTTTGTTGTTGTTTAATAAGCGCCGCGACGACTAGGCATCGTGTACATTAAAGTTTCTAATTACAAAAATTATTAACCAGTGATTATAAAATATTCGTTCTGTCTAATATGTGTTGTTTCTATTATTATCTGGTTTGTAACGGCTTTTTTTTAAAAAAAAAAAGATTTTTTCTAGAAATAGACAACTTTTTAAATCAATAAGTAGAATTACTAAACCGACCATTAGAAACATGCCTTGTTTGCAATTGGCTTTTCCAATTACCACAATATGACATAATGTAGGCAAATGTTGTTTGCATTCTTCTATATGCAGTACTTGTATTTATTCAAACCGAGAAATGTCGTTTTTTCTTTTAATTTGATAAACCGAGGAAAAAAACCATCGGATTTCTCTTGATAAAAGTATAAAATTTGTAGAATTGTTTACAACTGAGGGGTTATTTTCTTGCCAAAAACAAACAAGTTCTTGAATTGAGACTTATTTTGAATAAAAAAAAAAAGAATTGATCATCCGTTATAATTTCATTCATCAAGACGTACCGAAATTTCTCATCACTATTCTAGAAATACCGATTGAGATATTTTTCCAAATCGATATTATGTGTGAAAGGCGTGAAATGCTCTTAGAAATCGTGTATGGACTTTTAAAGATTTTGTTGTTGGTTTTGTATTTGTATGTGTGTGGTTGATGGTTGTTTTTTTTTTGTGAAAAGAAATTGTATAGTATATACATATATATACACATAGTATATTGCCGTTTGTTCGGTTGCACACAATATGTCGAATTTCCGGTGCAATTGCAAGTGTCAGAGTCATCAAGGCACATCCGGTTGTGTATTATTGTATTGGTTGTTTTAACATTAACCCCTTCATCTTTACAGCATGCAAATTGTGTTATTTTAATAGATTGTTTTTCCTTGTTTATTTTATATTTAAATGGACTAAATTCCAACGGTTCTTTCCCTTTTTTTTTACAATTTTTATCATTATTATTATTTTTTCACAACTAGGTAGATTAAGAGATGAATGAAAATTAAATTGCAAAATGCTTTTTTTCATATTTCGGTGGACCGGTTTCGGAATTCATGCCATCATCAGTATGGTGCTGATGATGGTATAACTTTCGAAATCGGTTCACCGCAATATAATTAAAAAAAAAAAACATTCCGCATTTTGATATCCACTTATCGTTAATTGTATCAATTGTCTGGTTTTTGTGTTGCCTTTACAAGAGTATACCGTGAACCATATCGGTGCAATTTATGTTCGAAAATACTCTCTTTCATATATGGTTGTTTAGTTTCTTGTCGTATAACATAGTTGGTTTGTCCACTATATGTATTATACGTTGATACCGACAAAACGTGACAGTATGCAGTGTATGGGCACAACACAAAATAAACAATGTTGATGGTACACTACTCGATAAATATAGTGGTGGTCCATACAAACTCTTATTGACGGGGCAATTCAATCCAACATTAAAATAAGTACATATACACCTACTTAGTACCTAAACAGAACACAATTATTATATACAACAGCACAACTTACCGACCATATTTACCCATAGAAAAAAGGCTACTCTATTATAATGGCGTTTATTTCAAGGCTCGATTATTGTTCTTCGAATTTCAATTACAACACCAATAGACCAGTCTGAAATTGCAAATCGAATACCTTCTAAATAAAGGCTTATACTATAAATACATAGTAGGTATATTTTATTAATAAAAGGGACGATAGTGGTTAATATTTCAACAGTTTAATAGTTTCTGTAGGATAGTTTTGGCCCCCTGTCAAAGCCTCACGCAATCTTCAATAACAAGGTCGTCATTTTTCTTGTTCCTTGTTTCTTCTCGTTTTTTTTTGTGCTATTTTGTTAGCCAAAAAAATCCTTGGCGGTGTGCGATTTATGGGCTATTTCAACGACAAGATTCCTGTAGCGATATAGCACACACTGGCCTAAAGGCTTTAACCTTCATTTCGCGGGAAAATTTTTAGCGAAACAACACACCAAAGCACATCCGCTTTTCAAGATGAATGGATTATTAGGCCCAGGTCGACGACGTTTATAGGTTTAATCATCCGTTTTCCACTCCCAGTACAAGTTTTCTTTGACATTAACAAAAAACTTTTCAGGTTATAATTATTATTTATTGATTTTGTTAAATAGTAGAAAAAAAACTATTTTATTGTATCACTGTTGTCCGGTTCAAGGTTTACGATTTTTCTTTCATGTCCAGCGAAGAGAGAAAAAATGGGTTATTATTACTAATTCCGTGGCTGCAGGCGAAATATTGTTCATTGGGGCACCATGATCATCATCTTCACAGACACACACACATACGTATATTTTCAGGCGCCGCTATTTTAGTTTAGAGAGGCCCTCTTGCAAACCTATCCCAAAGACCATGTTCTATCTTCTCTCTATCTGTTTCATTCTTTAATACCCATCATCTTAGCAAATATACCAGGTCCCCATCTCTTTTACTAGCCAAGCAATATAAATACTGCTGGTTGTTGTTGTTATGAATGAACGACTTCCAAGAACTAGTACAGAACCGGACAAAATACCATGAGATTCCTTAATAAATTCGTGGAATTCTGATATGATTTCTAGTGATAAGTTTTCAATTAATAAGAAAAATACCAATAATGAGATTTGTTGTCAATCGTTAATTACAAGACTACGCATACCACATGGTCTTTTACATTATCAGGACAAATTAGTATCAGACGATCAGAGATAAATGTGTCGATTTATAGTTCTTCTATATTAAAAAATTGCAATATTGTCAAATAGAGTTGTGTTGAAATAATTTCAAGAGAAAAAAGTATTTGCATGCATATGTGATAAGTATGTATGTATTGTAGTGTATATTTTCTAACCACCACATCTGTTCGTGAATGTAACAGTCTCGTTATCTTAGAAAATGTATAATACTAGGTACATATATTGAAAATTGATTAAACCATATTTCGTTTGAATTGTTGTTTTCTATTTTTAACAGAAATTGCGCCTTTTAAAAGGTTATTGATAAATTGCAACAGGAATTTCGATGTTATAATCGAGTTCTGCACTGGCATTTCATATACCCAGCCTTGACTGTCTGTCTCTATCTACAATATTATCCGTTATCAATAAAAACTGTTGAAATTTTTGATAAACTATGATTAGCCAATTGTGTTTTGAGAAACGATAAAAAGCCGCCAGCCCCTTGTTGTGCTGCAGGGAAACTGTTCCATTTTAAATTGGTGAATTTTTAAACATTCATTTAGGATAAATACATCGTTTTTTGTGTGGTCCTGATGATGCCGAAATCACAAAGATGTATCATCCTTTTTCCATGGTGGGTATTGGCCGGGTCGAGGGCCCCGTCCAGTCGACCTGTTACCCTCCACCCTGCTGACTGCTGCTTGCTTGCTGAACACATTCTACAAGTCGTCGTCCTTGCCAAGACTCGTGGGAAACGCCGCTCCCACCACCACCACACACATACACATACATCAAACTATTCTGCAGACGATAAACACAATCAGCTGTTGGAGGAGAATATATGTATAGATTCTCTCAAGTTTAATCTTTTTGGCCAGGGCCATGGCCAGTCAAATGATGGTGGTCCTGATACTATCCCTTCATATTATTATTATTATTATTATTACTATTATCATTGTATTATGTAGAATACAACCGGAAACCGGAAATGAGAGAGAGATGTGTTTTTGGAAAATTCTATATTTAAATGTCCAAAAGTGTACCACCACCTTCTGGATATTGTCAGATTTTAAATACTTTTTTTTTGTGCAAAATAATTTGGGAAATAACGTAATTTTCTTTTTTGTGCATCTTCGAACAGATTATTGAGGATGACTTTGGAAAAAGTGTACATTTTTTACGTAAAAATCGCTCTTTAATCCTTCAACGAAGTTAAAATGTAAATTTATCACAAAAACAATTTAAATGTTAATGCGATAATTGTAGAATAACATAATATAGGCGCCGATACGTTGTTAATTTTTACATTCTTAATAGGTCATTATTACGGCTATTAAAAATTAATTGTTGCATGCTTTTCCTGTATATGTATGTAATACATTTTACTATTTATGTATAAAAATATCGATAATGGTGATGGTGATGATGATGATGATAGTGATGATAATGGAGGGAAAAAGGAAAACGACCAGGAGTCAAGGCTGTGATGAAGTTTAACTTTTCTTATTTCCCTCCCTTTTTTTTGTAAATACAATGTTGTACTATAATACGATTTGTCGAGATAAAACGTACACTATACCTACTTGTTGATAAATTATTAGAATACCTTTGAAACAAATAAAATCCAGTGTAATTTCTTTGACTTTGTGTCTAAATATGGTGTGTGGTTGTAAGATGATGATGGTATGGACTGCATGTAGAAGACCACCGGATTCACTTTTATACCTATATACCTATACCACCATCAACAATTCCGATCGTGTTTTTCCACAATCTAATAAGACTAATCCCTCTCATGGTATTTTATTTTTATTCTATATAAACTTGTAATAAGTTATCGAAAACGTATAATAAGCAACCAGTTTTTTTCTTTCAAGTCTTCGGTAAATCCAACCAACAACCATGTCTGGAATTTTTTTTTTTTAATGAAATTCTCCAAAAACATACACGATTTTAAATTAATTTATTTAATAGAAAAATTGAGTCAAGACACTAGAAAATATTTAAATAAAGAGAATATATGAGGGAATTTTGTTTTTATTAAAACCCATAAACCGCAACCAGGCTATCGTGCTTAAGACCTTGAATTTTTTTTTGTGAAGTTATTTTCATGATAATGACGTAATTCAAGTATATATAAAACAAATTTCTATAAAATCATTGTAACTTGGCAGAAGTTGAATTACCCGCGTTTTTGTAGACCATTTGTACTACCAGTAGTAGCTCTAATATAGTTAGTAATTAGGGCGCGTTTCAGGTCGTAGTCTTGATGTGGACTGGGCACTTCTCGTTATATTATTGTTATTTAGCCAATAAATGAAGAGCTGAGAGGTTGTACACGTTGTGCGCATGATCAATGTCGAGCATGTAATAGAGAAGATCGGTACGCTGCAGGACTGCGATCCGGAAACGCGCCCTTAGTAGTTCTAATGTATCCTAAACAAATGACAAACAAAGATAACCTCAAAAATATTGGTGGTGACAGCTGTCAGTTACGTTGTAATTGTGTTCCTTTTTTCTTCTCCAGGAAACTACAACTTTTAGTAAAATAATTTAAATTTAAAGAAAAATGTCTGAACGTAAAGTTTTAAATGTAAGTAATTACTTTTGGTTAATTTCGTTTTTTTTTCGTATTCCAATAAATATAACCTAACTTTTCAGAAATATTATCCTCCGGATTTTGATCCGTCGAAAATACCTCGTATGAAATTACCGAAAAATCGTCAATATACTGTACGTTTAATGGCACCATTCAATATGCGTTGTAAAACATGTGGTGAATACATTTATAAAGGCAAGAAATTCAATGCTAGGAAGGAAGATGTTGAACATGAAGACTATCTTGGAATTCGTATCTATCGATTTTATATTAAAGTAAGTGAGTAATTGATTTATTCATATAAATAGATATTATTGTTGTTGTTGTTTTAGTGTACGCGATGTTTGCAAGAGATCTCATTCAAAACCGATCCAAGGAATACCGATTATGAGATTGAAGCTGGTGCAACACGTAATTTTATGGCATTAAAACTAGCTGAAGAACAAGCAATACGTGAAGAAGAAGAAGCTAAAGAAGAGGAAGCTAATAATCCAATGAAATTGCTAGAGAATCGTACCAAACAATCCAAAAATGAAATTGAATTATTAGAAAGTTTAGAAGAATTAAAAGATCTAAATAGACGACAACAATCCGTTGATTATGATACAATGTTATTACAATATGATCCAAATATAACGGAACGTGAACGTGAAGAACGTCAACAAAAACTCGATGATGACTATATAAAAACGGTCAAATTTCAAAATGCAAATAAACGGAAATTGGTAGTGGAAGAGGAGATTATTGAAGAACAGGATGATGATAAGAGTGTTCAAGAGCCAGTTGAAAAATTATCGAAATTAGATGAGAAAATTGAACAGAAACCAAATGATTCTTCAATCAAAAAATCAAAGTTTGTCTCATCAATGAATAAACCGAGTACATCGAGAAAATTATTATCAAATTTGGTGAAAATTAAGAAAACTACTGAAACTATTGATGAAGATTCTAATAAACAGAAAAACGACAATACACGAAGTGATGGCTTGTCATTATTGGGGGCTTATTCTGATAGTGAAAATAGTGATAGTAATTGATGGTGTTTTTTTTCTTAAATAATCAATAAATAAACTATTTTATTTAACTTTGAAGTAATTTATTCACCGTAGTTATCACATCAGACAACAAGAAGTAGACGGATCAGAATTTAATTTCTTTTCTGAAATAATAACACAATTTTACAAAAAAAAAAAATTGAAATTTGACTAAAATTAAATCCTTCAAGACGTTATTTCATGGCTTGAAGAGTTTAATCCATCAATATTATCGTTAATATCCAGTAAATTGTGCATTTTTTCGTAAATTATCTTTTTCGTCGAGTTACTTATTACTGACACATGGTCAGATCTATGCAACTGAATATTAAAAAATGATTTACCAATTTTTTTTCTTTCCCTTACAGTCTTTGATTTCTGTTATTGTTACTATGTCATGTTCACCTAGAGCTGTTTTCAAATTGTCCAATTCTTGTTCTTTAAATACCAATTTTTGATAAATTTTATTAATCGTGGAATTTTTCCAGTTGATCTCAAGACTAGCCTGAAATTTTTTTGGAAAAGTTCTATTTGGTTTATTGTTCAGTCGTAAACGAAAAGTTTTATTACCGCTTTAAGGAGATCACGTAATTCTTTTAATCGTTTGATTCTGGCATCTTTTTCTAGTTTTAATGCAATCGACAGATGTATTTGTTCCTGTAATTGTTTCTCTAATAAAAAGATTCGTTTCACTTTCTCATCAAGATTGGTTCGTAATTGATTTAATTGATATTTATAATCGGTTATTGTTAAATATTGCCCAATATTTTCTACATCGATATTAATTATTTGATTGCCGTCTTGTAATTTCTTATATTCGATTTCCAGTTTATTAAAATCTTCGAGCAATTTGTCATATGTCGCTTCTAATTCTTGATGTTCTTCTAACAATTGTCTATTGTTATTTGTTAATTCGATTAGTTTTTCTTCGTAATCTTTACAATTTTTCGCATAATTTTCATTTTTTTTTACTTCAACCGCATATTCCATTTCCCTATAATTTGAATTTTTTTACAAATTTTATATAAAAATAAAACAAATTTTTGTATTGAAACTAGTAATTTTTACTGTACTATCGAAAAAGTATACAGTGATGGCATCAATAATTCACTTAATGCTTGTAATGTAAGATTAATTAAACACCTGGTATCGATTTGTTTCTGTTTATCGAGAAATTTCTGTTGGAGAACTGTTTGTTTCTTCTTTAATTCATCCATTTCTTTCAGCCATTGTTCTTCTTTTTTTCTCATTAAATTTTGATATTGTTTAAACTTGCTATCAGTTTCTTTAGCTTTCTCATCAGTTTCCTTATATTTCTTCTCCAATTCAGTGAATTTTCCTTTAGTATTTTGATATTTCTTAAAATTGTCGATGGTATTGGTTTTTTGTGCTTTTAATTCATCTTCAAGGGTCTAAAATAAATTCGGTGATTATTAGCATTGTCTTGTATTGTAACAGACGATATAGAATTGAATAAAAATCACTTACAGCTATTTTATCCTGTAATTCAGTAACGGTTTTCGTGAAATTCTGTCTTTCTCCATTAGTTTCTTTTAAATTATTAAATCGATTTTGTTGTTTCTTCAATTCTTCTTCTAGTTGTTTGATTCGTGCGATATCTACTTCGTTATTTTGATTTTTCGGTAATGTTTTCAATGATTGTTGTAAATTTTCAACGAAATTCTCAAAAGATTTTTGTAAATCATCATTTTTGTCTTTGAAAAATTTGATTTTATCCAAAATATCATCAGTTTTTCCATCATTTATTGAAATATTTCCCAAAATATCTACCGTATCTTCGAAATTTTTCAAATAATTCTTATTGATCTCGACAATTTTATCAATATTTTCTTGCATTATCATATTGTTCCCAGTGTTTTTCTGATTATTTTGGTATAAGTTTTCATTCAATTTTATATTGACAATCTCAATATCATCGATTTTTACAATTTTTCCCAAACTTTCCAATTGGTTCTTCGTACGTACCAATGTTTTATATAATTCAATGATTGGTTGTTGTGTCTCACTTAGGTCATCACACATTTGCAAAAAACGTTTTTTATTATTTAAAAATTGTCTTTCTAATGTTGTTTTATCCATTGTTGTTGGCGCCGGTTTCATTGATGATGTATGTAGATACGAACCACGTCGCATTTTTAACGGTATACCAGAATTTGAACATTTCTTAATCATCTCTTTTTTCTCATTTCTATTATTATTATCATTATTAATCGGATTTTCTGACGGTTTTTCAATTTTATTCTCTGTCTTTTGTACAGAAATCTCCTTATTTGTTTCTTGATCCATCTTTTCTGTTGTTGTTATTGATTCGTTTGCAATTTGTTCCATTACTATAAAGAAATTTTATGAAAAAATAAAGAAAATTAGATGATTGTTAATAACAAATTAAAATTTTGAACACAAAATTCAAAAATTCGTAAATGACATTGCATTTTTTTTTTGTATAAATCTTGTCTATGTTTGGAACGTTGCCTGGGATTTTCGTGGCAATTTTTTTTTGTTCATTTTTTATCGATTGTCCTACTAAACATATGCCAAATTGATTTATTATTATTATTATTTTAATATATCGATGCAAAATGACTTGTAAATAATTTTAGTTAGGTATTTAAAAAAAAAATCGTTTTATTTAGCCATAATATTGACTTTCCTACTAACGGATATGTGAACAAAAAAATTGTAGAAGAGACCCATTTTTTAGTAAAATTGCAGTTTCCAACTTATTTTAAATGAAAAAAAGAACACAAAAATACAAAATTCTCCCGTGCGGTTAAAATTGGTGGATGTGCCGGGTAACTCGCCATTATTCTGCCCATTTTACCTATAATTTTGATGGTCTGTACAATATCGTTTCAAGCCAGATTGAAACCGAATAACGTACAAAATTAATGAGATAATAATATGTCTGCAATTGATGTGTGGTAATTACTAAAATACAATAGATCTAACTAATTACTTGATTAATTAGAGTACATTAAATTTAATTAATTAATTAATCAATCAATCCTATTATACAAAAATGAAAGGTGATTTTTTTCTCCCATTTTGTAGAGGAAACGACGCGCTATACAAGCCTGGTGAATGTATAGATTATATGGAAATATTTACCAATTAAAAAAAAAAAATTAATAATAATTGTCAAAACGACGTTAATGACAAATGCAAAATTCTAACCTATATGCCTATAAGGCAAGTCAAAATAGCTAAAGTCCCTTGGAGGGCATAAAATAAACACATGTATAGAGAAAGAGTCCAAAATAGTGTATTAAAAAACGTGTTCCATAAGGCATTGTCGCAAGCACTTCTAAAGGATAAGTGCGGCAATGGCCTTATGAAACAGGTGTTTTATCCAAAAAATTATAAATAAGTTCAACAGCTCTGTGTCAATTTATTAAGAATAAATCCGGACAAAGCCGTGTCCGTCATCTATTTACTAATTATACAAAATTTTGGAATTAATTTCTAACAGTTTTTTATACAATTAAGAGTTTTACTTACTTGGTAATGTATCCATGTGTTTAACACATGAAAGATGTTCTAATGGAGAGCTTTACGACCGAAATTTCTAATCAATCAGAGAAAAAACTTGTGAACGTCAAAAAATCACACACAAAAAACAAAAAACAAAAAAATCTTATAAATAAATCGTCAACTATGATCCTATAGGAAATTTCTTCAATAATTTTAAAAACTTGAAAAACTGCAGAGAGTTCATTTCCAAGTTTGTGATAATCGTCCTACAACTTTCTCGTAAACGTGAAATTTATTAGTCTTTATTGTTTAGTTTCTCGTATATATTGTTCCGGAAAAGCTATTTTATCGGGAAAAGGGAAAAAATCAAATTTTTATGGCTGCTTCTCTGTACTTATAAGAATTCATTGTTTTTTTCGTTTTTTCTTTCTTTTGGTTTCGATTAAACTGAATTGGAATTAAATCTAATAATAGAGGATAATTTCGTATTTTTTGAAAAGCAGCAAAAACCATTTTCATTCTTTCTCTATAACGCATACAAACACAATGAATACGGTAGTAACTGTGGCTTTCTTAAATGTACAGGAAATTGAATTCGTTCTCTTCAAGTTGCGCCGTTGTAGTTTAACTTCAGCTTTAGATAGGATATTTTCTGTAACATGTATGTGTGTGTATGTGTGCGGGTATTATACCAGATCCAGTTAGACGTCGACTGTTGATAGGGTAGCGTCGTGACGCTCTTAATCTTTTCAATACACGTATTATCAATTGAATTTTAATATTTGGCTTTAAAAATTTCTAAGGTAAGATTTATGATTTATCTTTGAAATTTGTTATGATGAATAATAAGAATTTTTTTTTATTATTATTATTTGATAAAATAGCTAATTGTTTATTAAATATTTTATGTTTTAATTAGAAATATCGTTTGTGATAGTTTCTCATTAAAATATAGATATATATTTACTCATGTGAATAAATATGTATAAAGCACGCAATGTATAGAGAAATCTTATAAAAGCAGAACTTTTAAGTCATGAAATTATTGATAAAACTGATGGAGGAAATTTTAATCGAAAAGTTTGAACAACCTAAAAAGTTCTCAATATTTTTCAAATTACATTTCTTATCGTCTTATACATCATTGCGATAAGACTGGAAATTGGTTAAATCCTTCTTTTCGTCGTTTAATTTCGTCACCATGGTATAAGCTTTTATTCATTTTAAGTGCTTCCCATCTTTTATGTGGATGATCAACTTTTTCTACGGAATTTTGAGTTTCAAATTATTTAATAATTCGACAGGTAAATAAACAATTAATTAGAGTGACAGAAATGCAAAAATTGAATTAAACAAATTAGTTTACCTATCTGCTAGTGCACATTTCTATAAAGCAGATGTAGTTCAAATAACAACGAAAAAAATCCTGAAAAGTTACCAAAGCTACTGTTGGAACTTAACAAAAGCTAACATTCATAAATAATGGTACGAGCCGCTTATATACATACAGATTAAACTTTGGAAAATACAAAGTTTAAAGGGGAAAATGTTAATTTTATGGATTATATTATGTACAGTTTGTTAATTAGCTTAAATAAATTATAAAGTTATAATTTTAAGTAATGTGAATTATAACTGGAATTAATTTTTTTCATCATCATACAGTTCTTTTCTCGTCCATAAGTTCTATTAAATTTTTTTATCTCTCGTTGTTGTGTTTTTTTTCTTCTATATCTACAACCAGTGTTTGTAGATGACGGATTCAGCTGTGAAAAATGATATAAAGTCATTAAAGAAAATCTGTGTTCTTATATATAATATTTATTTTTTCCTTTCCTTTGTCTCTTTTTTCTCTGCCTTCTTCAGTATATCTTGGAGTGATGTTGAAAATTATAACAGTGAAAGTGTTTTGGACATATTGCTGTTTATTATTCAGCACAACAACCGCTAGTAAATGCAATAGAAAACTGGATGGAGTTGAGGAGAATCTCGACCGTTACCGGATTGAAATTTCAGGAAATCCAACCACCTACATCCCTGGAGAGCAATATACAAGTAAGATATAATAATGTTTAGGTGATTAATTTACAGCCCGAACATTTAGTGAATTTTAAATCCGTGTAGTAAAAGAGAGCTCCATTGAGTTTAATTATTTTCAGTAAAGAAAAAAACTAACACATTTTAATAGAAATTCCAATCCAGAATAGGTCAGTTGTGTGGTAAAATAACTACTTTAAAAACATTAAATTCAGCCGAGTACGTTGAGCAACTCAGATCCGTGGAAAATCTACACTTGACTAACTGGAAATTAGGTTTTTATTGAACTTTTAGATGAGAACGAAAAAAGTTACACACTATAACACCACATCTTTCCAAATTCTCTAATAACAGGAATGTGTTAAGGAAGTTCTCAACTTTTTCCTGCACGCCTGCATGTTTTTCTTTTTCGTCGTTTAAATTAAGTGAATTGATCTTTATATCTAATTGGATCAATTCTTTTAATGGGGAAACATTCGCGAATAAGTGTCTGTACTAAAGATATATCAATAAAGTATGGTGGGACGACGAAAAAAAAAGGAAACTGCAAACTGTGATTTGTCGTTTGGCAGTTTAATTGGATCATCGATTTTGCGACCAACAAAAGGAAAAGTTTTATATGTGTATACATATACGTATGTGCAGGGTTGTTGAATGAAAAATTGCACTTTTTTGGGTTTAAAAACTTCTATGAATTCCTTTCTTTTTTGTGTGAATTGTAAAAATCAGAATTCCACGTTTAAAAAAAATCAAACATTTAGAAAAGTAATGGAGAGTCAACAAGCAATTTAACGTTTTCCACAATTTTTATCGAAAATACAATCAATTCTTGGTAATTTTTCTATAAATACCACTTCTGTGTATGAGAATTGTCTGAATAATTACGTTGGATTTATAAAACCAGAAATTATTTTAAAACTTCCTGAACAATCCTTGATGAATTCGTGTTGTTTTTCTTTTCAAAGTTGTGCTTAAATATTTAATTATTCTGTGGGTGTATGTGTGTGTATATTGTTTTCTGTATGTTTTATAATTAATTCTTGTCTGCGTTTGAATGTAACGAATTTCAGAACCTTCCAATTTTATTGTTTTACTAATTTTGATGTTCTAAATTTTCTAAATCTTTTATTTTTAAAAGATATTTCTAAATTCTATTTCTTGAAATTTATGTTGACTACAATATAATATGTGAAGTATTCATTTAGAAACATTAGCGTCAATTATTTACTATTTGCCGGAGGATATATCCTAATATTACAAACGACAAATAGAAATTTACCATTGCTTTCAAATCCGGCGCATTGCCTATTTGTTAGTCTGTTTGAATTTAATAAACATAAACTATAATAACTGCCAACAGCAACATATAGGATGCCCCAGCGAAAAGTACCTCTGTTTTCAACACTATATTAACAGGAATATCGAAAAGATGAACAGAGTTATATCTTTTTGCTTGAAAACCGGCAAATAAATAAAAATCAAGGAACATGCAGGTGGTATTTTGCAATGGGATATCCTATAGAAAAACGTTGTGTTTCCGTTTTTTGTTCTCTTATCAGTTACAACAATTGTTAGTTACGTACAACAATGCTTTCAAAGTTCGTGTTTATCTAATCGATAAAGTGCACACATACACACACACACGCAAACATACAATTGGATCTTAAATACAAATATTAGCATATTGCGACGGTCATATTACGGTAAATTATAATCAGTATTTATTAAAATTTTCATTAAACATGATAATTTGAAGAAATTGGATTTTTTTGTCCCGGCGCATCCACCATTTGTATCGTCCGTAATAACAAATGACCGGTTCCAATTAATTTTTTGCGTATTACTGGACAAACCTCCAAACCAGTTTATTGCGTTTTGTTTTTCCGGTATGTGGTGGTTTTTCTGCACCCGCTTCCCTTCTAGAATTTCTATACAACGAGTCAGTTATAGTCGTTTTTCTGGATTTCTTGTTAAATGTCACCACCATCAGTGAACGATTATTCTTGACCGGATTTTGACACGACTGCTACACCACTGTTGTCACCTCTATATTTCTTATTTTTATTGATATTATGAAGATTTTATTTTATTGTACCGATATGTAGAAATTCTCTTAGATTTACTCAGCCACATCATTAAGTCTTAACGCACGTACCGGCCGGAAGGAGGACACATTTATACGAAAACGGACCATTGTCTTGTCATCATCTATCATCCGGAAATTCTATCCGTTTATAATGCACAGATATCCGTAATTCCTTCATATATAATAGAATATTTGTCTATTTTGCTAAAAAAACGTAAAAACGAACTATTAACTTTTTCAATTATTATCAAAAATAAAACTAATTGCTCGTATTAATCACGATTATTGTTAGTCATTTTCTGCGTTTTATTCTTATTATTACCATCATTACTATCTGTATTTAGCACACATTTTCTAATCTTAGCGTGTTTTTTTGTGATTGCTGTCAAAGTTTTCTTAAGAGGAACATATAATGGTGATGAACAGAATAAATTTGCTCGATTCATATTGATGGTTGATGGTGAAAAACTGGATAATTCCATCGGTTCGTTGCAATTATATGGTGATTCTTTAACGAAATTTGATGAAAACTGTCCAGGAACGGTAATAGAAGCTGATGTACAGATGAAATCGGAAATACAGGTAAATGTTGATGAAGTTGGAAATTGATTTGTGAAGATTCAAAAAAAAAAACCACCAAGATTTCTGTTTACTGTTTTCGTTGTTATCTTTCAGTTTTCGTATCATCTATTTTTGATATGTCCATTACAACCTTACGATCTATAAAATATACCTAATCGTTTGTTGGAGAAATCGTTTTGTCGACAATTCAATCTGCCATTATTCCAACAAATTTTGATAAGATTTTTATAGAAACGTTTTCGAGCATTAAAAAGTTGTGTGTTTTCCCCACAATAATAATATGTTATAAACCAATGTTTTTTACAAAAAAAAAAGAAAAAATTGAAAATTGCCAAAAGCTTTGAATACAACAAAACGTGAAATACTTTTTTTTTATACAAATCGATTTAAATATAACTTTACCATTAGTGATGGAATCGTGATGTTTTTCCTTTCGTTGCCGCCAGCAACAATCAAATACTACAGAAAATGCTTTGAGTCCTTTTTTTCCTTTTCTGGTTGTTAGTAACTTTAGAAAACTTTTTAATTAAATCCTTTATTTGGTAGTGATTGATTTTACTGGATTTTTCAATTAATTAATTAATTAATTAGAATAAAAATTAGGTCTTATGGTTGGCACCGGCTACTGGAAATGGATGTATAACATTCGGGGCATCAATTTCATCCAGTGACGGTATATGGTATACTAACAATAATAATAATAATAATGGTGAAAATAGTGGTCATTTAATAAAAATATTATGTGAAGAATCGCAAAATTCTGATGACGTACAACCCAATATATTGCGACATTGTTGTGCTTGTGATGAAGCCAAATACGAGGTAAATCGATATATAGAGTTTATCTTATCGTAGTTTTGTAGAAAAGATGAGAGAGAATCATCCCAAAGATTAATTTTGGGGAGTAATTTAATGTCAAGTTTCTAGAAGATGAGGACGAGGGGCGGCATATAAAAGATGATGATCATAATCACTAAATGTTGATAACAGTGGTAGAATGGCACTGTAATTAAGCAGTGATTTATATGAAAGATGTCCCATCGAATTCTGTCTGTCTAATTAGGGCACATAGAATTCTATTAAATATTTGGTATTTGTATAGGAACTTTTAATTGTGTTCGGCTTTAGGTGACTTTCGAAGGTTTATGGTCACGTAATACCCATCCTAAAGATTTCCCAGATGGATGACTAACCCGTTTCAGTGATATCATCGGTGCATCACATACTGTCAATTATACATTTTGGCGGTATGGTGATATAGCTAGTGAAGGTCTACGGCAATTAGCTGAGAATGGTAATACAAGAATGCTTGAAAGTGAACTAAAAGCAAAGGCAATTTTTTGATACGATGCGAGAAAAAAACCGGAAAAAATCGTTAAAAAATTTGTTATTTTTTTTATAGAGCGATCATATTAGAACGATAATTAAAGCTCGAGGTATTAGTTATCCGAATATAACTGGAAAAACATTTGCTGTATTCCGTGTTGATAATCGTCATCATTTAATGTCGATTGTTTCAATGATCGATCCATCACCCGATTGGATAGTCGGTGTTTCCAGTCTTGAACTTTGTTTGAGGAATTGTTCCTGGATTGAATCGAAAATCCTCAATCTATACCCATGGGATGCTGGTACTGATAACGGAATTACATATATGGTAACTAATAGGTATAGCGAAAGCTCGATTATCCGGACTAGGCCGGGATAACGGAAAATCGGAATAATCAAATGTGGAAATGTGTGATGTTCTTTTTCTGTGCTTGTGTTATCCGGATAATCGGAACTTCACTGTATTTATATTAGCGTTACCATTGAAAAAAAAATTGTGTGTATTATTTAAGTCACCAAATCAACCAGCTTCACCACGTCAGCCGATCAAAAGACTGTCATCAAATCATCCAAACGATCCGCGATCACCATTCTATGATCCCAATGGTAATGAAATGAAACCACTAGCACGATTATATTTATCCAGACAACGTTTGTATGAGAAAATTTGTGATCCATCAATATATGATGATAATGACAATGAGAAAAATGATAATTGTGAAACTGAAGAATGGTCTGAATGGTCACCGTGTTCAGCTACCTGTGGACGTGGTGTTAAATACAAACAACGTCGCTATAAAAACGAGGAGAGTAAATTTATTTGTCATAAAAAATTAACAGAACGTGCAGCTTGTGAAGCAATACAGAAATATTGTCCACGTCAACACTATCAACAACAACACCATCAACGTTTTGGTAGTGGCGGTGATGATAAAGATGATCTAAAATGTACACTAGGACCATGGAGTGAATGGTCTAGTTGTAGTGTAACATGTGGTAGAGGTGTAAAGACACGTGATCGAAAATATAGGAATCGTTTAGCGGCAAAGAGTTGTCGAGCTGGTCGTGTTAATCCGCCAAAATTACAAGAAAATTTAGAATGTTACGGTGAATCTGACAAATGTGATGATTTAGTTAATGATAACAACAATAATAATAATAACAATAATAATGAGAAATTATGTACAAATTTATTGTGGAGTGATTGGTCACCATGTTCAGCGACATGCGGTAAAGGCTATAAAGTCCGTTATCGATTATCGATCGATCCAATCAATAAACAATTAAATTATTGGCCATTCTATCGAAACACTGATATGCAATATGATGAAACTGAGGAAGAATTCGATGAAGATAATCCGTGTAATCATTTAAAAATCAAAGAGACTGTTGAATGTTATCAAAAGGATTGTAATGAAGAAGCAAATCATGAGAATCGTAAATTTTTTCAAATAAAAATTGTAAAAATTGATAAACTGATACATGGATTATTTCAGGATATTCATGTGGTTTACCGAAAGATACTGGTGCTTGTAAAAGTAATATTGATCGTTGGTATTTTGATACGATTAAAGGTAGTTGTGAAGTTTTCAGTTACAGTGGATGTGAAGGTAATTCGAATAATTTCAAAAATCTTGAACTGTGTCAGAAAGTTTGTACTGAATATCAAAGTAAGTGTGTTTATTGATTCGAAAAATTAATTAATAAAAATGATAAAATTCTAGAAGAACTAATGGCAAATCTTACGGCCCATAAGAAACAATTAGGTGTTTCCGTTTCAGGAGCTTTATCATACAATATTCAAAATGATGCTGTTAATGGTAATAATTGTGGTAATTTCTTATTTTTAAAATATACAATTGCTTTGTGCTAATGAATTGGTATTTAGTTTTGTGCGACCGGTTTCGGGTGTTAATCAGCCATCTTCAGTCAAATAACTAGAAAACCGAAACCGGTCACAAGTAAATAAATAGAGTTGATTTTTAATTAAAATTTTCCGGTAAAGTTTCAGTCCCATCAATATCATATCGACCATATAGTCAGATTCAATTGAAACAAAACGACAATTTTACTACCGATTGCCAAATAACGAAATGGTCAAATTGGGGTGAATGTGAAACCATAGATAGTGGCTGTGGTATTGGATATAAAACGAAATATCGACACATTCTTGTATAGATTTTTAAAATTTGTGTTAATTTCGTAAAAAAAATCAGTGTGTTTTTTTGTAGAATAATCCGATAAATGGTGGCAGACCGTGCCCGAAAAAGCTCGTTAAAAAAAAGAAATGTTACATACCGTGTAATTTAAATATTGATTGTGTTATGTCAACATGGTCATCATGGTCCAATTGTGATTGTGAACGGAAATCTCAACGTCGTTATCGTCGGATTTTAATAAAACCGAATAAAAACGGTTTATCGTGTTCAACGAAAATCGAAGAACGTCAATGTGAATGTTAAGAAGATGCATATCATTTAGATTTTAACTGACAGTTAAGGATAATTTGAAGTAAATTCCCGATTCTGTTTTTATTTTTTGGAAAGAAAGTTTAAATAGCAAGATAAATTTACCACTTAAAACTTTTTAAATAGTATGAATTTATAACTATCGCACTACTATTCGTTACAAAAGTTTGTAACGAATAAAGGAAGTTTTAAGTAATGGTGAGGGTATAAATACAGAGTTTCTGCTGCAGATACGCTAAACGTAAACTGCACGGGTCACTCGTTTTACGTTATGCTCTGTTACAGAATTTAACGTTAACGTTCACCTTAGCGTTTGTGCTGCGAAAACTCTCTATTTAGTCTGTATGCCAAATCGACAATAATTTTTTGTTAATTAAAATTATTAAAAATTTTAAAATAGATGTTTTTTGTTTGCATGTTGGTGTAGTTTGTATAAAAAACCGTCTTTTTATCAATTATTTTCAATAAATAAAAATTATTACAGTAAAAGGTTTGCTTCTTTTAAATTTATCAAGAATTCATTTTAGTTAGTTTTTTTTTTATGTTTTCCAAGACTTTCCCGGCTCGCTTCTTATCAAAAATGAAATTAATAATTCCTTGAAAAAATTGTTGCAGACTAGTTGGGATTAGGCTAGCGAAGCGCTTCTTAATTATTTTAAAAATAAGTCTCTTTGTTAATGACACCGATTCTCTTTGAATGAATTGATAAAATTTCTAGATAGACGATTTGCAACTGCGCTGTTTTATATAAAAAAAACTGGAAAACGGACGTTTCTAAATTGAAATTATTAATTACATCCGTATTTACATCAATACACTTTGTAAGTTTTATTAACAATTTTTTTTTAAGTTTCGAGTTGCTTTAACTTTAACTCCAAATTGCAATTTGTTAGGAAATATTGTTGATTGATTAAGTAATTTAACGTACGATTTCTGGAAATACTAATTGATAACCTTTGATTTTATACATAAATCGTAAAAACGCCGTCACTTAACAAAATATAAGAGACTTTTCTCAAATAATTTCAATTCACATTATTAGATCAAGGTTAATAATTGCATCATTAATTGTTATTGTTGTTTTTTCTAATTAAGAGACGACAAAATTTTTAATAAACTGCGACATTGAAACGGCGCGCTTTATCAATTTTATCTGCGTGTATGATGTGTTATGGAGTTCTGAACTACAGAAAACTATTTCAAGATCATTAATTTGGCTCTAGGCCAAACGCTTCTTTTTTAATTACACACGACAAGAGATTACAACCAAAAACAAGTACAATGTGGCGGTGGCTAGTATGGTTGTTATTTCCTATTGGTTTAACACTGTGTTATCCACAATGTGATCGTCTCAGTGCAAGAATGTTGAAACCACCAAATCCAAATCCAGTGTATATTTTAGAAATTTCCGGTAATCCGGTTAATTATGTACCGGGTGAAGTCTACACAAGTAAAAAAACCATTATCCGTATCTCAACAATTTTGTAATTTTTATTTGTTTATTATTGTAGTTACTTTGAAAACAAATCCGAAAATGTATTTAAATGGTCGTTTTCGTGATTTTGAGATTGTTGCCGAACCAACAAACAGTGATCCATTACAGATCTTCTATCCACCGTCAGTTGGGCAATTTCGTCTTTTAGATCCAATGTTGACAAGTATCAGTTCCAGGTGTCGAAATACAGTCATTCAAACTAACACCGTGTTAAAATCGAACGTTCAAGTAAGTGAAAATTGCTAAAAATTTCTTCCTGGATACATACCTATATGTATAGGTAACTTGGATTGCACCGCCACCAAACAGTGGTTGTCTGTACATAAAAGCAACAATTGTTGAGAATGAAGAGAACTGGTATGCACCGATTGGTAATTTAACACGTTATTTATGTGAAGAGATGAGTCAAAATGCTGATATACAGAATGTACCCATACAAGAATGTTGTGCATGCGATGAAGCGAAATATGAAATTGCCTTCCATGGTATCTGGTCACGGAATACACATCCAAAAGATTTTCCAACCGACTTTTGGACAACGAAATTCAGTGATATTATCGGTGCTAGTCATCAATATAATAAAAGTTTTTGGAATTACGGTGATTTTGCCAGTAACGGTTTAAAATTGTTAGCTGAAGATGGTGAGACCAGTCTATTAGAAACGGAACTAAAAGCAATGGCAAGTGTTAGTTGCAAATTTTAAATCGAAAATTTATAAATTATTATTATTATTATTATTTTAGAATGATAATATTCGAACTATAATTAAAGCTAGAGAGCTATCATATCCAAATATAACTGGCACGTCTTATACAGTGTTTCGTGTTGATAGAGAGAATCATTTAATGAGTTTAGTATCGAAAATTACACCATCACCGGATTGGATTGTTGGTGTAGCGAATTTAGAATTATGTCTACCGAACTGTTCATGGACACAATCAGTTGAATTGAATCTGTACCCATGGGATGTTGGTACCGATGATGGTATCACTTACACTGTAAGTCCAACAAAAAAATCTATATTTCATTCAGTAAATTCGCCCAATTTTAGTCTAACAATGCTCCTGTACTTAAACCGGAAATGATAAAACTGATAAAATCCAACAGTCCCAATGATCCACGTTCACCATTCTTCAATGATAACGGTGAACCATTAAAACCACTAGCACGTTTATATGTAACACGTGAAAAAATCTATGAAAAAGAATGTAACGATCACGATATAAGTGATCCACGTTGTACAACAACTGTATGGTCGAAATGGTCACATTGTTCATCGGATTGTTTTAAAACACGTACACGACAATATAAGAATCCGGAAAATTCCCAATATTGTCGGAAACATTTAATAGAGAAACGACCATGTAAAGCGTATCAATGCAATAAAAATGATAGTTTCGATGAGAATGATTCACGTTGTGATGTGACTGAATGGAGTCAATGGTCGAATTGTTCAACGAAATGTGGTAAAGGTGTACGGACCAGAGATCGGTCATTTAAAAGTCCATCATCTGAAGGTATCTGTACGGTGGCATTGCAAGAGAATGAAGAATGTGACGGTGATGGTAGTGAAGAATGTGGTGGAACGTATGAAGAAACTCAAGTATTCTTCTTTATTTTTTGTTTGTCCGTTTTTTGATTTATCAAAAGAATATTTTTAGGAAGAGGACTGTCCAAATGTATTTTGGGAAGAATGGTCACCATGTTCGGCAACATGTGGTAATGGAACGAAGACACGTTACCGTGTAACAACCAATGAAGATGATGAAGATCCACCAGAAGATGGTCCTTGTGCTAATTTAAAACATCAAGAAACTGTTGAATGTTATAATCCACCATGTAATTATAACGAGAATAATCCATTTGGAGGAATTTATACAGAAAATCAAATTATATCGTCGACTACATCAGATTATGAAATTGTTGAATCTGGACCAACTGGTATTGTTATTGATTGTATGGTTAGTAATTGGACGATATGGAGTCCATGCAATACAACTGAACCATGTAAGAAAGGCTATCGTTTCCAGTTTCGACAAATTAAAGTAAATTGTTGTTTAATAAATGTAATTTTATAACAATTGATGATAACATAAAATATTGTAGATACATGCAATGAATGGTGGTAGACCTTGTCCGAAAAAATTACTAAGAAAACGTCGTTGTACTGTACCGTGTAACAAACGAACCAGACATCCACGGATAACAACAACAACAAAAACAACAACACATTATAATGATAATAATGATGTTGATAATGATGATGATGATAGAGAAACATTACCAACATGGGGATCAACACAACTATCTAGGAAACAACCCATTGATTGTGTTATGGGTAATTGGTCAGCATGGTCACCATGTACGAATTCTTGTGGTAGTCAAGCTGTACAAATTAAAACACGTTTAATAATGGTACATCCAATGAATGGTGGTAAGGAGTGTGGACCCAGAAAAATGGAAAGAAAATGTCCATTACCTTTAGCATGTACAGATAGTGGAAGACTTCCGATTTTTTGAAATAATAATTAAAAAAAAAACAAAACGAGAGACAAGACTATCTATTGGTTTTATAAAAATATGTACAACTTTAACAAATTGAACAATTGTTAATTACTCTTATTATTATCATTATTATTATTATTTATATTAGTTGGATAATTATAGATTTTTGCCCAAATTGTATATTTTATTATAATTATAATAAAGATACTAATAGCAGCTAGTCATAATGGATTATCTTTCTTTTTTGATGGCACAATTTGGAATTTTAGATCGTTGCCTTTTTGGCGTTTTTGTACAAATTTTGCCTCACTTTCTTTAAAATGTTCTTCAAAAGTTTTATAGATTTTCTCCTATAAATTGAAACAATAAAACATTTACCATAATTCCATACAATTATTGATTAAATAAAACTTACAGCATTTTCTGACTCTCCACTAATTACAATACGTACTTCATACATTTTCTCTGTCCATTTTAAACTTTTATTAATTTGTGTTTGTAAATCATGCTGACTAATACGACCATTTAACAATAACACTTTCTCACCTTTTATATAACTATTCTGTTTGTCTTTCTTTTTCTGTTCACGTTGTTTCAAATCTTCAGCATGATATTCATGACCAGTCATTAATTTGTAAATTGGTCGATCAGTTTTCGTATCTAAATCAATGATTTTGACTAATTTCAAATCACGACGTTTTGCTAATTTTTCAGCTTCTTCTAATGTTGTTACGGTTATTGTATTATCATTTGATGATAATAATGTTATTTTTGGTATAATTGTGGATTTTTTCGTTTTCAATTCACCAGTATTTATATCAATTTCTTTGACAATTTTCGTTTGTGGTGGTTTTGATGAAAATAAAGATTTCGTTAATTGATAACATATTGGATTATTTAAATTGTTTTTAAAGAAATTATTGAAAAAAACACGACCAACACAATATGTTGACATCTTTTCATAATCACCAAATTCCTAACCTAACTGTATCGACATGTGTCAAAAAAGTTAGGTTAGATTTCGGTATTTTCGATGATTTTATCCTTATTTTAACCAAAATTTGTATCAAATGAATAGTAATAATATCTCTTATACGATTATTATCGATTTTTATTGAAAAAACTATAAATTTTTAGAAATTTTCGATTTTTATAACATAACCTCAAAGTATGTAACATAACCTCAAATGTCAGAATGAATGTTCTGCTTAAAACTAGCTTTTTTAATTTACAATCTATACGAAAACTAGAAAAAACAATTAATTATCGAAAAAAGTACGTATTATTTATTCAATTCTAGAACGAAATTTTGAGAAAAAACCATCCGTTTTCAGGTTTCCTGTTTGGATATTCAATCGCAATTATAGTCAAGAATCAACAATAATTGATTTTACACAAATTCCAATTGATCGAATCCGTAATTTCAGTAT
>JAZBHA010000632.1:0-19949 GCA_037464855.1 Iselma pallidipennis
TCATCATCAACTGAAATCAAAGAAACAAGAGGGTGAAATAGTATATTGAAATCAGAAATTATGAGTAAATTGTGAATAAATAAAAACGCATGCAACACACCCTTAGGCGTGGTTCACACGTTAACACACATACAGTTGAAATACTGATGATTTACGATTAGATAGAGCAACGGAAATAGAACTAAAGTCGTGATATGAAACGTATTATTTAGCTCAATTATACCAGCAGAATGAGATTCTTTTAAAAGCTCGTTTTTTCATACGATTTTATGAAAGTTGAAAGCTAAAATTTTCTGTTTATCACAGTCCCTAAGGAGATACAAGAACATTATGCAATTACTATCAGACATACCCTTGAGTGTTTTAAACTAGAAGGAAAATTCTGTTGGAAAATATGTTCGGAAAGAGGAAGAATATATTAAAAAGAAAAATAAATTACAAGAAAAACTCCAGACATTTTCAATAATAATTTGAGAATTTTGAAAAAAATATTCCCGTCTCAATAATATTAAATTAAGCTCCCTACTAAATAGAAAATCTTGCCAGGAGGAAAATAAAACAAATGAGTTTATATTAAATAGTACTTCAATAATATAACAATACTAGCTTTGGCTCGCGGCTTCGCTGGCGTGGAATTCGGAATACAGGGGCCCAAATCTTTTTACATGACAATATAAGCTACAGAACGCAATGCGTGGGTGCGGCAGTGGTATATGCTAGCGGGTGATACGGCAGGACCGCGATTAGGTTCTACAATCGCCATACCTTGACCCTTACCTAATATGAGGGTACATACATATGAAACCAAGTGTAGATTACTTCTCGAAGTCTCTAATTTACAACTGCCAAGGTTCCTTGGAAACAAATTAGCCATTTTGGCGCCAAACTTTCTCAAACAAACACACGACAGACGAAACTTGTAAAAAAAATTTATTTCGTCTCGGCTTCGTATATTCTATCCACCCTCTTACTATTACGACAAAAAATTGCTTGTTCAGACAGAGACTACATTTTTAATAAATTAGCTTAGATACATTTGACTATTTTTATTAGAAAAAATACGATAGAACTCGATTATAACAGCACCTCGTCTATTACGACAAACTTAACACAGGCCGAACTGTGTCTACGCCAAATATTTATTTCACTCTAAAACCCGGATATAACGACGCTCGGATATAACGCCATTATGTTCTAGGTCCCTTGGGGTTCGTTATAACCGGGTTCTGCTCTATCTAGTTTTCTAAAAATTGTGAGAAATTTCAATCTGTTCCAAAATCGGCCCTTTTAAATTAAACAACAAAGATCTTCAAGTTACTGATAGAAATCTCTACACATACAAGTATTAAACCCTTTATTCTCCGGCTTAATTGAAATTTGGCCGTTTTGTTAACAAAGGCTTGTTTACTTAACATGCTGCTTCTTTTTATAATATCGATCGTCAAATATATAAGCAAAATAATTACAGTTTTGAACAAGTCGATTCAAAATTCTTATAAGGATTCATTAATGATTCGAAACGAGAAGGAAGACAAATATATAGTATATGTATTAGTGAAGAGAAAATGAGGGAAAAGGGAAGAGTAGTGGAATAGGCGTCGTCACCAGATCGCACTTATTCAATGTTTAATACTGTACAGTCGATAAATTCGAGTGAATTGCGGCAAGGGTGCATATTATACAGAGAATATAAGGGGTGTAAAGTATTAGTCATCAGACGCTCTATCTCGACATAATATGCTAATTTGTTCACTTTATATGCTAGATTTTAAACGCTCCAATTGTATTGTGAAACAGACAAGAATAAGAGAAAATGAGACAAGGATAACAACTAAACGATAGACAAATCAACCCCTCATCAGAAGAAGATATGTCCAATTGTTTCGCGGTACAAAAAAAAACAGTTCGTATTTCTCAAGAATCTTTTTCGTTGTATAATACATGTGGTTGGTTGATATCAATTTTACTTCTACTCACAATCAGACTGGTACGCCTACATGCAGGCAAGACAACCCTCACTTTAATTTCCGGTATGCTCGTATTTCAATTGGTAAAATGGGAAAGACATCAACCACCACTACCACAACTACACGGTAGATCATCATTATCATCATCATCACATGACGTTTAGCTATATAACATCATATCCCTCGTGTCTTGATGAAGTATCGAAGGGTACATAAAAATAAAAAAGTACGTGGGCTTTTGATCTCATTAATAATTACCGAACAACAAATTCAATTTTGTATTAGGAATTAGCAATAGCGTCTATTACAGCGTCTACCATTTCTGTTAAAAAGCTATGTCGATAGTGTGAAAATTTTATAGTTTCCACTAAATTTTTCGAAGTTGAACTAAAAAAATCTAGGTTTACTACTTTACACGACGTGGAACATCGACGAGAAATGCTAAACTGTATACATACTGAAGTACCGCCGGGACCATCGCACATAGTACAAAATTGCCTTTCTCATTTTCCAGTATGCTTCCAGATAAAGACAAATATGTGAGCGGCCAACCCGAATGCAGCCTTATGCTGGCTTACTATCGTGTCGTTCAAAATTCAAAAGCCACAAATTCCAGTCGTCCGAAGGAATTCTAATCGGACGACTGGAATTTGTGGCTTCTGATTGGTTGTCGTCGATTTTTAAGTGACACGACAGGGAGTGTTGGAGACCAGCATTAGTAGTGTGGCACAGAGACGAGCTTGAGCATGTAGGAGAAATGCTGCATAGGAGAGTTGCCTAGGTGTCTCGTAGATGCACCAGGTACAATAAACGGATATGTGTTATCATTCAAGAAATACATATTATTTAAGTACCTACCTACGCCACTGTTCGTCTAATTTAAGCGCCTTGATACTATGCTTTCCGCATATTACAGTTAACTCCGACCGATGGCGTTGAGAGTGCAAATGAAAACTGCTTGTAGTGCAGGAAGCGCCACCTTTTATGAAATAAGGTCCCTAGTAGCTTTACCACCCTAAAGAGCCCAGTTCACTATTTCTCACAGAAAGTCTACTTTAGCAACCCTCCGTGAGAAGTCGCTAATAGTTACTCCCCTTTATACGAATTCTAAAACAATTCCAATCTTTTCCAGGCAACAAAACTTTATTTCTTGTTAATACTTCTGTTGCCAAATTTTCGCTGCAATTTCTAAATACTAAATGTTTGTTTTGTTGTTTTTGGATTGTCGGTAGCCAAGTAATTTGATGGGATTAGTTTATGCACTCGTTTTCAGTTTAAAAGGGGGTGCAGGGGAAAGCTTTTAATCTCGGTCGTTGAGAGCTTTTTCAAGTTGGCAAACGAACCCTACTCCTGCTTAGATAACATCAAGCTTTCGCATATTAAGTTTGAAAGAAATAGTTCAACCTCGTTGACGTGTCGTGTTTAAATAGTCATGCAACTTTTATGAAATGTAAGGATAAATGTAGAATAATAATAAAAGAGAAATACACGATATTGTATTTGTGTTAATACTGCAAAGCATGAATTTTATTTTCAAATACATGTAGTATTTATTGAAATTTCTAAAGATCAGTCAAAAGTTCTGGTTTTGTATTCCATTTGGTGTTTAGACTGTTTGAAGATTTAGATTTATCGATACTGGTAGCACTTGATTCATTATTGGAACGTTTATTTCGTTTCTGACTAATCCATACTTTTAATGCAAACATCGCTTCCATTTTAAAAGCTTCCAAAAATGATATCTGCAAAATAGCATAAATTAATTAAAAAAATACTGATTTATGATATTTTTCTACAAAATCATACATGATTCTGAATAGAAACATTATAAACAGAATATAAAAATTCGAAAAATCCTAGAATTAAAGCCCCCACAAGACCAAAAACCAAAATCAAAAATACACCGCGTAATTGTTCAATTGTTAATTCAGCTCCTGCTTCTTTATCCTGAAATGAACTTTTCTAATTATATCTTATCGAATATTGAACAAATACTACCATACAGTACAGGGTCGATTCTCTTTCCGTTCTTTCCACCAGTAATTTTTCAATGCTATCAGTTCACCATCTTCCTCTAAATGGAGAATGGCATCATTAATTAAACTGCGATATGGATAATCTTAAAAAATGTATATATACGGATTAAGGAAATTTATTAAAGTGCGATGACACAAAGATATTTGCCTCTACCAACTTATTTTTCGCTTTATCTAATGAATTAGTAGAGGGTGTCATCGCACATTAAGAATTAACAAAGAAATACTTCTCGGCATTGCAATTCCAAACGACCGAGGTTGTATAAATTTTTTCACCATCCTTAGTTCACAGTTTCTTTCAACTTCATATTCAATTGTTGTTGATTCTGTTAAAAATGCATACGCACCATCTTTAGTTGATAAAACTCGTTCAATACCATTTTCAACAGTTGCTTCAAATGATGCTTCTGTAGACATCATAGTTTCATACATTTTCTTATAAATTGTATTATTTGATGAGGCAAAAAATCCGAAAGTGGCACTTTGTGTTACTGTACCGTATGTAATACGATTCTGTTTTGCTAAATCTTCAACTTCTTTAATGACTAAAGTTTTTTTGTTTGTAAGAAATGCAGCAAGACTGGCAATATATGATTGAGTGATAATTAATGCAAAAAACCACCACATTGATGAGACTAATCTTGATGAAATACCCCTGAAAACGAGTGAGTAATCAAAAAGTTTTTTATGTACAAACACCATAATTACTTTGGTAGAATATCACAGCCTTGATTCATAATTGAACCAAAAGTCAACCACATACAATTTTTGATATTCCAGATGTTTTTCAATTTTTTCGGTGACTGATTACAAGGATGTGGATTTTCCCAATCGCCTGGTGCCATTCTGAAAACAATAAAGTTGCGAAAATCGTAAAAAAATTCCAGCTGTAATCCCTACCTTGCAACAAAATAGAGCACGATGGCTAAAACAACAGTTAAAGCTCCTATATAGAGCCAAACTTCAGTTGTTAGAGGGTCCAAAAATTTCCAAGTACTATCCTCGACTTCCAGTCTTCGATAAAGGACACTAATACCTGAAGATGCCATTCAAAGAATTTTTATAAAAAAATAGTTAAAATGCTTACCTAATCTCATGAATGGCAAACTGAAATCAATTTGTTCTTCTCGTAAGGGAGTTACTGTGATATCGGCCAATCCTAAATCAGCTCTCTACAACACAAATTATTAGACAAAAATTGTTACTGAATATTATTGTTTACTTTAGAATAAACTGCATCAATTATGCTTGGGATATGATTAACTAATTGTATTTCAAATGTGAAATTTGCAATTTTAGCAATTTTTTTGATTAAATCAATACAGTAACCTTCAAATCGTTGATTCCCAATCAAATCTTCATGATTCGGTTTTAACATTACATATGGACGTTTCACACTACAATTATTTTTGAATTATTGTCGAAATTAGCAAACTTTATAAAAAAAGAACCTTGTTGCAACAATTAATGCAGATCTTTGAAGACCCTTCATA
Source organism: Iselma pallidipennis (assembly GCA_037464855.1). Lineage (NCBI taxonomy): Eukaryota > Metazoa > Arthropoda > Insecta > Coleoptera > Meloidae > Iselma > Iselma pallidipennis. The sequence continues at coordinate 5,497 of JAZBHA010000632.1, forward strand.
ATCACATCATTATCTCTTTTTGAAACAACACCGTCCTGATTTTTCGAATTCCAGGTGGCAATCATTTCTTTTGCTAAATTATCATATAAATATAGTGTGAAATTTGTTCGTTTACCGAATATATCGAATTCTGGTTGGCCACTTACTGGAAAATTCATAAAATTCTACAAAAATACAAAATCAAAATAAATAATAAAAAAAAAGAACAATGACGGGGTTACGAATAAAGTCGGCCCATTTTGGAAAAGTGGCCACATGGTCAAATTAGTATGCGGAAGATATTCAGGAGCTCAACTTTGTGCTACGTACGGTTCTCGAGATGGACACTCAAAGTGAGATTACTCAATAAAATCTTCATACTTTGACCGATTTTGACACAATTTGGTATAAAGATATTACTAGCCAAGTACTAACAGAAGGTATCCCGTGGTTTATCGACGACAATCATAACCTTTTCCTATCACCAGCTGCCAACCTGAAACTTGGCCTGTAAATAGGAGGTATGTAGGGCTTTAACAGGTGTAGGGACCTCTATGTGACTATCACGCTTTCTTTTAGCTCTTGGCTAGTAGTACCTTTGTACCAAATTGGGCCACATTCAGTCAAAGAATAAAGAATGGAGCTTCAAAGTTTTGCGTCACGTAATCTCAATTTGAGCGCCAATATCTCGAGAACCATACAATTCGGGGTGATTCGACCTACTGAACATTTTCCGCATACTCATGTCCCCGTGTGACCACTTTTTTGAAAATGAGTCGATTCTCTATGTAACCCCACCATTGTCCTTTCATTTAATCCCCAGATACTTCTTTCATATGAGTAGCAATTTCAAGTCCTGTTTCGAATTCGCCCTCTTCACAGTTGATTCCATGAAAAACCAGATTTTCTTTTAAAGAATTCACCGATTCAGTTAATAAACTCATAGCATCATGCATTAAAACAGTTTCAGTCTACAATTTAAAATATTAAAATTAGTTTCTAAATTATTTAATTAACATCACCTTAATTGAAAGCGGGTCAATTGTTATAAAATTATGATTTAGTCGTTGATTCTTCTGCCAGAATTGTACCAAATCTAGGAAAGTCTGTTCATGTGGATCGAATATTGAAATTGTCGTTATGTTACATTGAAATTCTGTCAGTTTCAGCGTATGTGCATCCTGAAATTATTATTAAATTTCACTACAATTTTAAACAATTTCTGTTTTTGTTACCAGAGATGTTAGAAAATAACTATATTTCGGTGACATCATATCCATTTCTTTAGCATATTTAAAAATGATTTCAATCATATTTAGATCACAATCAATAACTAGATTCGTAATATTATAATTGATTGCTATTTTCAATGTAATTGGTATATCATTTTGAATTTTTTGCACCATTATATTACCATATTTAATGACACTCTTTAATCGGAGTAAACCATCATGATTTTGATATAAAATTAGAAAATCATACCAATCTAAACTATTAACAATATCACCTAAACCTGCAGCTAATAACTCGGAGTCTGGATAAAAATTCAGACTTGTTGGATTGTCTAAATATGAATTTGTTGATAACCAATGGGTTTGTATAAATGGTATTTTTAATTTATTACAAGCAGATTGGAGAATTGGTGATGTTTGAGCATTTGATCCAAATATTGCGACAATATTAGCATTTTCTTCAACAATATCACAAACTATAATCACAAAAAAAGTACAATTTTCTACGAGAAAACAATAATAATTGAATTACTTACGATATTTGACTGTTTGTACACTGTTCTTGTTTACAATAAATTGCGAAGTTTTATTGAATTTAACCCTATTCCCTTCATAATTATTCCTGTAAATAATATATTGAAGAGGAATATCCTGTTGAGCTTCCACATTGTCATAGAAAACACCTAATATTAATTAATTACAATTTAATCTTAATTCATTAATAATAATGTTTACCTATATTCACGGAAATCCCACTGTCAACGTTATCAAATATTGATAATAAACCTACAAAACAATACAACAAATATAAATACATGTTGATAGAGAGGAAGAAAACACAGTGGCGTATGTGTTTGAAATTAAAATTTTGTTTTGAGGAATTACTGAATTCTATGTTAGTTCTCTCTATAGTAGACAGAAATAGATGGTTTGATCGGTAGGGATTAGTTTAATTTTAGGACTGTAGCGATCTTTGTCTCTCGCTATATTGATGATAGAAAATCTAAATTATAACAATCGGTGTTTGAGGCACGTTCTAACTCTTTTTCGTCTTTATACTTCGATTTTGTTCAGTAATTGGAATAATTATAGAGACAGAAGGAATTTTTAAAAATCAATACAAATCTATTCCTTGTAAAGTATTATTTATTGAATATTTGAATATACAGGTGTGACCGAGGAGAAAAATAACTAACGACAACAAACTAGTTGATATTATTTCGATTTATTGTCTTGATCCTGATCCAGTGCCACACGTTTTTCAGTTACGATAACATTTACAGCAAATTTCATTTCCATTTTCAGGACATCAAAATACGGGATCTGAAAATAATTGAGAATTGTTATAATATACCGAGATATAATAACGAATTTTTGAGTTTACATGTTCGTTTACGGAAATTCTCCAAACGTTCCAAAGAAATTCGATAATACCACAAAATAATCCAACACCAAGTCCAACACCTAATACTAAAAATACACCACCCACTTGATGTACAGTTAATTCAGGACCTTGTTGTGTATCCTGCAGTATAAATTGCAGATACATCAAAAATTCTTGCATAAAAACAGAAAAATTCAGTCTACCTGACATTCTTGTTTGTTGTGCCGCCACCATTTGATTTTTAGGTCGGTTAGAGTACCGTTCTCTTGTAGTTTCAGAATTGTGTCATCAATAATGCCTCGATATGGATAATCTGAAAATTATTCAATTATTTTTTCAAGAAACTGTGTAAAAAGGCAAAATTTTGTCAACTTAATGGCATTGCTATTCCATAACTACGCGGATAGATTGGTTTCTTTGGTGTTCTAAGATCACAGTTCTTCTCCACTTCATATTCAATACTTGTTGATTCCATTAGAAAGGCATATAGGCCGTTTTTCGTTGAACGAACCCGTCGAACACCAGCTGCATTACTGTCTTCAAAGACACTAGGTTCACTCAATTTCATATTAGCATACATTCGTATATAAGTACTGTAATTGGATGTTTGGAAAAATTGTTCAGTAGCACCTTCAGCTAGTGTCCCATAAGTCACTTTACTTTGTTTAGCTAAATCTTCAATAAACTTAATTTCTAGTGGTTTTCCTGTTGTCAAATACGCTGCTAAACTGGCAGTATATGTGTTGGTGATGATTAGAGCGAATAACCACCACATTGAAGCTACAAATCTTGACGAAATTCCTCTATAAAATCCCCCAAATGTTATATTGTTGTATTTATTAAATATTTTTTGTAAATATTACTTCGGTAAAATGTCTGAACCGACATTCATAACTGACGCCAATGTTAGCCATAAACAATTCTTAATTGTGAAGGCATTTTCTAGTTCGTCAGGTTCCGGATTGTTCGGATTAGGGTTTTCCCAATCCCCTGGAGCCATTCTACAATATCCCCGATTTTTTTTTGGGTTACTGTTAATATCGGAAGTTTTTATAAATATTACCTTGAAACTAAATAGAGAATTGTTGAGGCAAATAACAGAAAAGTTCCTATGAAAAACCAAACTTCAACAGTTAGAGGTGCCAAGAAATCGAATAATTTAACTTCAACAGCAACTTTTTTATATAAAACATCAATACCTTCAATATAAATATATATAGTAAAAGTTATATTAAGTTGGGGAAAGTGTGAAAATTCTACCTAATTTCATGAAAGGCATACTAAAATCAACATATTCCTCCCTTTGTGGTGTTATTGTTAGGTCGCAAATTCCTAATTGTGCCCTCTAAAATTATATCAACACATAAATTAGATTAGAAAGAAAGAAAAAATAGAGTTTTTCTTATTTGAAAATATATCTAACATGTTCAAGAATATCACCAATAATACCGTCCCATGTTTCAGTTTCTTCATTGTATTTTCCTGATTTTCCATTCTCTGTTATCATGATATCAAAATCGAAGCCGATTATATCGGCAATAGCTTGAATCAAATCTTTACTGTAACCATAGTATCGATCTTTACCTTGCAGGATTTCACCTTCTTTCGGTATCTTTTCCATCAAATAAGGTTCAACAATTCTACAACAAATCAAAATCTCAACATTTTTGATTGGTTTGTTGTTGTTGGTATTATTGTGTTGTTACTTTGACGAAACGATAATTGTCGTATTTACAATATTTCTCATAAAAATCCTGAAACGTTCATCTTCATCTCGTAACAAATCAATTTCATTCGGCTTTTCTAAATTCCATTTAGCTACAATTTCATTGTTGATACCATCAATTACTGAAATCGTTAGATTTGTTCGATTACCGAAACTATCAAATTGAAATTGATTGTACTGAAAATTTCTAAATTATTTACTAAATTATTTACTTTAAGACTTTACTTACTGCTTTCATGTGTGAAATAATCTGTGGACCGTACAAGAATTTTTGATCGCCATAACAACTCAAAGATTTAATTTCAGAAATTTCTTTAGAGTTGAGATGCTTAATAGCTTTCATTAATAATTCAGTTGCTTCATTCATAAAAGCGGTTTCTGTCTGTTTTTTTTCGGTTATGTTAACTTTACTGGTTTACTATCATTAAGTTAATTAATTTTGACTTACTTTAATACGATTAGGATAGAAATGTGTAATCCGACCACTCCTATATTCGTAAGCTTCCCAATTTTTCATCATTTCCTCGAAACCAGGTTCGTATGGATTAAAAATTCGGATCGTTGTAATGTTTGCAGTTTTATCAAAATTGTTGAAATCGACCGTGTGACTGTCCTGTAATTGTTCCAAAATTACAACTAATTCGTTAAAGTATAACTTGGAAATCAAGTTACAAAAGATGTTAGGAAAATATTGCTGAAGAAACTTTCCAGTTGCATCTCTTGGATTTGTTTAATGATCTCGGAAATTTTCTCCGGACTACAATCGAGAATAATTGGAAAATCACCGAGTTTTCGAATTTCTTTCAATAATGCCCGTTGATCATTGCCCGGTATCAATTTTCGTACTAATATCGAATGTCGATGGGTTCGATCTTGATAACTTTTCAAATCGAGAACTTTCTTTAAACGATTCAAACTAGTTGGATTTTCATAAACAATAACGAAACGTTGCCAATCTAAACTTTTTACAATAGTCGCTAGAGCTTGTGTAATAATTTCAGGATCTGGATAGAAATTCAATGCACTTTCGCTTGGTCTATAACCAGCATTTTCATACCAACTGGCTTGAATGTATGGAATATTTAGATGTGTACATGTTGATTGGATGATTGTTGAAATTGGTGATGATTCTAAACCTAGAACGCCAACTAAATTCTTGCTACTTTCCAATAAACTACAAACTGAAAAAGAAAATCGAAAAATGACTATTCTCACTGCCAGATATGTAAAATTTTACATTTCTTTGTGGTCGAAAACGGATTCTTCTCATCAACCTCCAAAACGCTTATATTATAAATCAAATTTTTATCATAGAAGTAGTTATTATCAGAGATTATGCTTTTAATAGCGATCAATTTTTGGGTGTCTTCCGGTTTAGTAAGAAGCACTAAAAAAGGGAAACAATCTATAAATTGTGGTAAAATAGGCAAATTATTACTTTACCGATATTTAGCGTGTGTTCATTTTGCGGTACCATTGAGATTAGTTTGGAAATTTTTAATAAACATACTAACAATACGAGAAATTTTACACAAATTGTTGTCATTTTACAGTTTTAATCAATAGCAGTTCGGTGTGACTGTGTCACCGGTAGTATCTGGGAGCATACGTTGTGTTATATTTAACTAAACAGTGGCGTAGATTTTGGTGGAATACATTTTACGACTTTCACAGGGATTGCAGTACATTCTTCAGATATTTTCGAAACAATTTACTACTAATCCATTTCTAAATACAGTGGAACCCGCCTATAATGGTATTTTTGAGAACACGACGTTTAGTACATTATAAACAGTAGCTCGTTTTATCAGAATTCACTATCTATGAACATTAGAAATCAACTTTAATGCGTAAAGTCACATTCTAACTCCATAGCTTCGTCCAAACGATAATACACACTTATTTGTCTTGAAACGTGTCCTATCTGGTGTATGTATTTTTCAAACGCATCGTACTTATAATGTGACTTTACAAGTTAAAGTTGCTTTAGAGCTGATTATAAAACTGCCCCCTTGTAAAATAGGCACCTAAATTAAAAAATACTTGTACTTCTCTTTTTCGTTCTTGTCTGCAGCGAGGATTATGTCTGCAGATTGCAAATAGTGCTTGAAACTTCTGAGAGATTTCAGTGCATCTGTTAATTTACGAGACTATGCAATTTTCCTCTGCACTTTCCTTTGTTTTTTCTTTGTCTGCATAATGCGATAAATATTATTCATATTTCATTTTACTGAACTCTTAACTCTTATGGCAACGGCTAAGCATCAATGCAGCTTCGACGTATATCTTTAAAAAGTTCCGATTGTGTGAATGGTCTTTGGGTCCGCTAACTGTGGACTTTCGAATCCATTCTAGTTCATTACAAGCGAAAATCTGTTACAAGCGGATCCATAATATGCTCTATCAAGAATCATGCCTATAAATAGAAGCTCAGCAGGGAACTGGACATTTTGTCCATTATAAGCAAGTTCATTACAAATGGGCTTCACTGTATTACTTTTAATCATAACCACTGATTTTGTGGACGAGATTTAAATACATTGCTATTCAGTTCCAATCAAGACATTCCGACTGAAAATATTTTGAATAGTTCTGACTGCCGCATTTCAAATTCAAATAATTTCAGCATCTGGTCACAATGTGCCCCCTCGATTGTTCGTGTCTTAACCAATTGTTTAACACGAAATTTTATTTAGTTGTCATCTGACTGATGGATAAATCAATTAAGAGGTCCCACTAGGTGGCCAATTTTCTTTCAACGAAAAAAGAAAATAAATGATATCCAACTAACTAACTAACTTACATGGCTAAATGATTTGCATTTATATTGAATAATTATTGTTAACTTCACGATACTAAACTAAAATGCGATAAGTATGATTAACAAAGTAATGAAATGTAAACACGAAACTGTGATTTGCCCAAGACTAGCTTTACTATATGATACAAATTATTAAATTATGCAAATATCAGTGCTGTTGTTAACGTTAACCATGTTGTTGGATTTGGTCTTGACATAGGGACGATAGTTGGTTGGTAGTTGTAGTAGTGATGGTGATTAGTAGTAAAACCTTCTACCCTGTCCTAATACCAACAACCACCGAATCAATCATCATCAGCCAATACGACAAATAATTGATGGAACCACTAACTAGGTTTCGAGATAATGGGGCCTGCCTGATGATTGGTGGAACTGTGTTACTTGTCGATAAAAAATTTTAAAGTAGATGACAGATAGAATAGGGGATTAGTCAGCAAAAAATTATACAAGCCCGTTGAATGAATAAATTAACAATGATTGGGAAGAATTCAATGTTTCCTCTTTTTTTTTACAAAAAAAAGAAACAAGACAAAAATTCGACAGAAAAACCTACAATTGGTCTGACACTGTTGAAATATGATGGTTGTCAGTATCAGACCTTTTGGACATTGTCCGTATTTAATTTACATGAACATTTGCAATAAGCCGGGAACATTAACACACAGGAAAAAAACACAGGCAGAATATTTAATTTCTGTAACATTGCAACTTTGTTTACACACAATATATTTTCTATGTATTGTATAAAGTAATGTGCAAATTTTCCAAGTAGCACCAACAAGGTATTTCCTGTAATGTTAATGGGAACAGGAAGACAAAACGCGAATTATTTAAATAGTTTTCGTTAATGTAAAATTCAAATGAACATCAATTTAATTGTTGAATAATGCATAGGAATTCTTATCATTACATGCTGACTTCGTTTATAATTCTTGAGTTTTATTCTTATCAATTCAGTTCATCTTATTATTATTATTATTTGTTTAACTGACAACTAGTCAAATGAAGTTTGTGATTAGTATTAAGTGTCGCAAGGAGTTACAGAAAAAAGTAACCTTACGTTCATATAGGGCAAGGGCAGTGGTAGTGTTAGTGCATTCAGTGCATCCGCTTATCCACTCTCCAGCTCTCTTTCAATACTGTTCTGTGATTGGTACTTTTAAGACGGTAGCTTGCAGCACTCTTACCGCTCACACGCCAATGTGGACGGGACTACATTACACGTTCTGAATTATGACACTGCACATTGTCACTTCCGCTGCAACTGCCCTTGCCACTGCCAGTGCCCTATGTGAACGTAGGGTTAGTTGCTGGAATTTTAAGATTTCGTAAAGTGATCAACAATTGTTGTCCTTATTGGTGTAATCCTAAACCTAGAAAGGATCTAAACAGGATACTATTCATTGCCATGTTCAGAATTAGATAAAATAGAAGAATGAAACATCGATTTTAGACAGTCAGATGCAGTTGTATTCATTTACTGATTTTTGATTGGGCCTTTCAGTCCAGATTCTTAATTCATTTTGTCCGGTTGTTTATATTCATTAATAAATGGGAAGAATAGTTGTTTGTATAAAATTTCGTTATTTTGAATGTTTACAACTCTTCAGCGTCCAAGTTACATTATTTCAGCATTAATATAATGAAAAGGCAGGCAACAATTAACATATTTTCATGTTGACTTGGCAACTTTGGCCCCTAACTTACTAATTGAAATTTATCGTTTCAGTACACAGTTTGGCGAATCTTTAATGTGTATGTGTCTGTGTGTGTTTGTATAAAACGCATTAGCAACGCCATTACTAAATAATATTTACGGCACACAATTCGTACCTACAGCAAAAAAAATCCACACAAATATGATTAGGTGTTAGGTATAAAAGAGATAATAAAAATAATGACGTTCCGATAATATAATAATAATCTTTCAAGGGTATAGAAACCTACTCCCGATTTTTTTGTATACATATATTCCTTAACTGAAACCATCAATCTCATCGACAGTTGTTTATTTTGGTATTGCGCATAAGGTAGGGTAGGATTTGTAATTTTGTTATCTTTAATATAAAAATCGAATGACAATATCAAAGTCTTTAGATATTATTCATAGGAAATTACGTTATGAAAACTGATTTCTTGTGATTGTTTGTATTGTGACGCTACTAGGTCGATTTTATTTTTATCGATACAATAATTGGACGGTAAATACGAAGGGGTGCGGAAAATTGTTACACAGGCCCTCTCCACATTGGGCATACGTCAACACGTCGTTGTTTTTGAAAACGGCCCCGGCGAATATATTTCAGCAATACCTTTTAAAAGCTTCAGTGTCAACGCTGACACTCACCGGCATTTCCGGTGTCAATGATCAGTTTGATTTTCGCAGTATTCGGAACCAATGTAACCTGGCATGTGTGAAAATGCTACTAAGGAAAAGTTGCCTTCGTACACCGCCAGTCGAGGGTTTCGCCGGCTACATTTCAAATAACTAGGGACCGGACCGGTAATTATGCCGAACAGTGTAATCCGGCGCCGACTTCGGTTTCGCCGGTGTGTGTAAAAATGTACTACGACTGTGTTCACTTTGGTGTACAAACATCGCACCAAACACCGAATGCCTAAATGGACGTCGCACCAGACACATTACCAATACACAAGCTGAACCCCAGATTCTTGGTGCATCAACATGAACACAACCGAGCACTGAAAGCAATTCGAGAGGAAATAGTTTAGATTTAAATATTATATATAAAATATAAAATTAATTTTTAAGTGCACAAAGTATGAATGAAGTAAAACGAGTGTGGTGACTGCCGAATGATTTTATTAAACGAAATCAATTCAGAAATTTTCCATTTGGAAGTAATCAGTTTAAAAGAAATATTATATTATTCAGATTTCCCCTCAAGTCTCTTGTTGATATTTCACGTACAATTGAATCTATTTATTTTCTAACAAATTTTTGATGAGATCTTGATAGATGTCATCATCCACCCCCTGTTGCATAGGGGTTGATTACATTTTTATACAACTTCCACCCTTTCTATATAATATTTCCGGGAATTACATTTGTTGTGTATAAAATATTTTCACGGGTGGTGAAAGATTTCTCTTATTTGAATTTGTTAACATCATGTTCAACAATTATGTCACAAACACTAGTTGAATTTTAAATACAATTCAGTTAATCTTGTTCTAATTAAAGTGGTTATTATTTGTGTGTGTTTTGTGTTAGGATTTTATTTTAGTTTTTTCTTTATAATCGTTTTTATAATTGTAATTTTTCTTTTGAGTATTGTGGCTGGTTGTTGAAGATTTAGTAGACTTTAACAGGAAAGTAATGTTATCGGATCATGCAAACAACTTATTGTTGTTAGTAAAATACTGGACTCATTCTGTAACCAAAGACAATTTCAACAAACTCAAAACAAACAGAACCGGATTTTAATAAATTCTCATATTTTGCGATAATCTCAAATTTCCAATTTAGAAAATTTGAGTGATTCCTACGACCCACCCCCCTATAAATATATCAAATTTCAGCCATTACGCAACTGCAAGTAGCCAACCATTAGAGAAATAATGATCATTAATATTAAAAAATCATTCGAAAAAAAAATCTCCCTACTAACGAAAACTCAACTCGACGACATAATTAAGTTTATTTTGTTTTGGTCACGTTTTTCTTAAAAATAGGATAACGTAATAAAAAATCGAGCTAAAAATTAGTGTCCTGTACGTAATTGCTACACATCATGTTACCAAAATAATTGCCACACGATATCCGAGCTATAATCATCAAGTCAAATCCACTGACAATTAAAGTAACCAAACTCGAATTGTAGCAATTAGGTTGTCCTGACGACGCAGATTCTCCAAATGAAAACTGTCCAATTCCTCGATTTTCTAATATATATCTATATACCTATAGGTATAGAATTTCCGTATTCTATTCAATACTTGATAATGTTATAATAATTTAGAATTTTCGACACGACATCAACCAACCGAACCATATTTAAATTTCAAATAGATATCGATTAGGAGGAGGATAATCGTATCAATCCGAATAGTATGGTCCTTTTGTGTATAGAAAGACCCCCACCTGAGCCGAGATGACTTATAGACCTGCTCTTCGGGTCTATTAAATTGTGCTGTTACCGGCCAACAATGACGACCATCACCATCAGGACCGGACATCCATTCTATTCAGAAATTGATTTGAAAATATTGAATCTTATTCGAATTTTCCATACATAAATGTGAAATATTCTAGAAACGGTCCTGTAGACGACGATGGCGTGCAGATGACGATTTATCATGCTGCTGTCAGACTATATCATTGTTAAAGGTATCGGTTCTATCAGGACCAAAAAAAAATATAAAAAAAATAAAACCAGCCACTTTTTTTACACTCCACCAACCGGTACTTGATTAAGATTTAAAATTATATACCATGTAAAATTTTATAGTTTTTAATAACACGTGGCTAAATTAAATAAAGTTCATTTTCTAAGACAATCTAATTTCCTTGATAGTACTTAATTATATGACTCGATTTAAACTGTTCGAGACTTACTCTAGATAAAGTCCTCTTTATTTTTCTTCTAGAAATTGTAGAGAATATACAATTTAAAACTACGATAGCTATTAGATTTTTATCAATAACTAAAATGTTTGTGGACGCGATGGTAAAATTTCGTTTACGCTCAAACTTAGGAACTTTAACTGTCATTTATACCTATTTGGAAATGCCAATCGAGCTAAGCAATGATGGAAATTGTCCATCAACTGTAAGGCCGTTTTCTCACACACCGGTTTTAAGCCGACGGCGACGGTGAAACGTTCATTACACACACCGGCATTGCCGTTGCCGGCGATGGCTTTGATTTTCTCACTTATTAAAGAAACATATGTTCCACATACCTCTCGCCGGTGATGACACCGGCGTGTGAAAAAGCTACATAAGGAAACATTGCCACCGAACAGCCGGCGTGTGAAAAACCTACATGAGGAAACATTGCCACCGAGTCGGGGGATTCGCCAGCAACACTTTAGATGCCGGCAGTCGGCGTACGTGTAAAGACCTCTATTTGATTACATTGCCGTTGTGTGTAAAAACGGCCTAAAGGCTCATCTTCACATTCTATAGATTAAAGGTGAAATAGATCGTATTTTATCATTGGCGATATAAGTACGGAAAAATCAATCACTTGACACAAATAAAATTTGCATACTTTCAAAAATATTACACTTACTCATGACACTACTTTTAACTATAATCATATATTTAACTATGCAAACATATAATAAAACGGTTTGAAGGAAAAAACTTCCTTGTACAAGGCACGTTTATAATTCATTTTCGGATAAATTATGTCCGTTCCGGATTTAGAATCGTATTTACCTGAATTTGTGACAAAATTGTTCCGTTTATAAAACGTTTTACAGGAGCGATTTTCTGCAAATGATAATTAATTTAGCAGAGTAGCACACACAAACACACACAGAGAGATGGTGAGAGAGGGAGTGGAAAATAAGGGGAGGCGCCTAACTTGAAAGGACAAAAACTGATTTCAATTAAAGTTGAGGGCAAAAGTAATTATTCATCTCTTGCAACGATGAAATAACTGGCAACTTAAACTCTTCATTCTTATTAAGATGATGATTTATATTTTGCTCATTTTCCTTATTGTTTCTGGAAATTTTTCTTTCTATATACGTTCATTCAACATTTCTCTTTCTTATACATCCCAGTCATTATTTAAATAGACGATTTTAATACAATTCTATCCATAACTTTACCTAATGGCATATAAAATAATAAAATTCGCATTTATTTGATCCATCAAGAACTGTATGTTTTTTTATTTTGTTGCCTTATCTCAATATTACTCCTTTATTTATTTATTTATTTATTTATTTGTTTGTCAGAAAGGTACAATTTCTTCCGTCTGAATAAATGCCTTCTAGCCAGTCTAAACCAAATCAGGAATTGTGTGGTTAGTATATTGGGCTTTGTTTCATTTGTTTGCTGGTTGATTTCAATTTAGAAATCCTATTTTTCTTATTACGTGATTCCATTTTGGGTGGAAACTCGACAGGATGAAATCCAATTCGCAGGATTGTTTTCTTTCGTTTGATAATTGTCTCTTTTTTTTTCGTTTATAATATGTAAGTTAGATTTAGACGACAAAGAAAAAACGAGAACATAATCGATTTTGTGGTAAGAAATACTCAATATTCCGTGTATTATTATTTAATAATTCGAAAGGGAAAAGAATTGGGTCGTTTTCATATTAACTGAATTAATGTGAAAATGGTTGAATTACACGACAAGTGGGCTTTTTCACTCACACTATTTTTTTTGTTATTATTATTATTTTTGAAAGCTTACTTTTGTAGATGTAAAGCGTGATGTCTAGTACATGGTAGTTGGGTTTTTCAGGGGTAGACACGCATAGTTTCTCTTTCTGTTTACTCTTTATCCGTCAGCATGACACGGAAATGTTTCAAATTCTGTATAAAATTTTAACAACTCTAAAGTTCTATGCAGGTATGCGAAAAGTGTCAAATACTAAACGAATGAACACACTTTACAGACTATATAAAACCTGTGTGTAATCGATAAAACAAATATTTATCAAATACTTAAAAACAGAATTGTCTGTTATTCCGGTTTAAAGCTATCGATTTGTGAACAAGTGGTGGTTTTTCTAGACACGTTAAACATTAAAGGAGAAACTTTATTAAATCATAACGTTCTAATTCAATATTGTATACTATATTGATATATATAGTTGGATGATGACTTTTTAATAACAGTTTTTTCTATCCTTTCGCTTATACATGACCAAGTTTTTCAATTTCAACTTTATTCTACTGAAAAAGTTCCGTAACATAAATATTTCATTAGGTCGTTCTGTGGAACAGTCACAAATTCATTTTCATTCGAAATTTTTGTCGTAGTTTTCATAATTTAATCTATTCGATTAATTACCATTAAATTAACTTGCTAATTTGTTGAATTAAACAAACAAATATAGAGGAAACGAATTTTTATTTTTCATTTTTGCGTTTTAAATATTTGATGAATCAGCTTATAAAATATTGTATTTTGTTAACAATAGACTAAAATTTTATTGTTGCTCTTTAAAATCGTTGTTGTTTTTTTTGCAATTTATCGGAAATGTTAATCTGTAAATCAATCGTGTATAAAATTGAATTACTGTTAGTGTTTCTATTATTGTTGCTGTCGTTATCATTGTTATTGCAATCGATTTTCAATTGAACAATTGCCATATTTTCATA
>JAZBHA010000632.1:20056-48092 GCA_037464855.1 Iselma pallidipennis
AAAAACTAGTGATGTTTAAACTCATTTTTAACCCGTAATTACGGTTAATAAATATTTTATTATGTTGGTATTAAACCATAAATAACCATTGATTTAGTCGGTTCAATGAAATTAAAGTAATACCAATTAAATATTATTATATTGGAGGTTTGATTTAAGTAATTATTGTTTATTCAAATCATTTTAATTATTATTGGAATTATTTTGTTTTATTTTAATGAGCAAATCAAAGTGTTTAAATTATTAGTAATTGATCGGGTTTATAATTGATTGAAAATTCTTTTTGTACTGCTTCTAGTGATAATTAAATGAAACAAATTGAATTACATGCCATTACACACACAAAACTAAATACAAAAGCTCTATTGTTTTACATTATTATTGTAAGCAGTTTGGAGGTATTGTGCACCCATCTAATGGTTCCTATAATTAAAGTAATTGTGTGTCCCTTATATACTGAACGATTATAATCTTAATAATGACTAAAATTACAAACACTAATTCTATCGACTAGCGCTAATCATTTCGATCACGGTACCTGTATATTGCCAACTCAATTATTATTGAACTCTATATTGTTCAACTAATATAACCAGAAATCCTAGTGATTGTGAGAGAATATTTCGTCTAAAATAATAGTTGAATTTATTGTCCTTTCCTTGATCCCTGGGCTTTTTCGGTTACGTAAATATGTATGATCAATATTTTGTATTTTCTTGAGACGTTTTTTGTTGTTGTTCGAATGTAGAAATTTATTGCCCAGATCTTAGGCTAAAAGATCAAAAGATACACATCCGAAACCAACAAACTCGTACAGGTGCTTTGAATTGGAAGACAAAGAGAAATGTTGGGTGGATTGAGAAACAGACGGACGATCCTAATTCTAGTAACAATTTATCACGACACAACGGTTATAAACACGACGCATAAACACTGCCGGAAGTGTTGTTGAACATTATTTCACTTTTATATCTATATTGTGTTTTTGGGGGGTTAGTAGATTATGTGTGTGTTTGTGTGAAGTGAAAAAGAACAGATTTGTTTCAATGAACTATGACAGGTGATAGAAATTTGGCGGAGGCGCCGGGTGAATCTATTCTCAAATGAGTATCGAAACAGTCTCTATTTTGGTACGCAACATATCATTTTTTAAAATTGGTGACACTGAACAAGACAATTTCAATAGGTAGGTTTTATTAATACACTACCTGTTCGCACAGAAAAATGTGACACCAAAAACTATGGAAACTAATGAAGGAAAACATTTAGTATTATATTTTTTTAAAGTACCTGCTCGAACATTTGTAAAACGCATCCTCTACTTTCAATATCAGTATGACCAATTGCAACATTGCACATAGGAAGTCCCCTAATTCTAAATAGCTGATATGATGGCAGTTGTTTATTTTAAATGCACAAATGTGCAAAACAGGAAACAGGATTGATAAGGCTATTGCTGCACTTGTCCTTTAGAAAACGAGCCCTGGTGCGTTTTCTAAACGTTGACTGGTAAAACAAAATACTATTTTCGTATATAGACAATTTCAGGAAACTAATGCATCGTATCCTTATATGTATTTTGAATAATTTACTCGCATTACTGTCTTCCAGGTCTGGTAAGATTGAAATTAAAGTAAAATAGAATGTGTCTCGTGTGTACGTCTAACGTCTGCTCTACTCCAAATGTGTGATAATGTGAATAAAGTTCCTTTTCAAATCGTTATCAGACTTCGTTTGTTTGATTTCTATTGGGAATTCAACATGCGCATCTAAATCAGTATTTCTATGTTATCGAAACTGTATTAAACAACAACAACAAAAAAAATGTGTTGCCGTCTTTGAAGACGATCCACTTGTACATTTGTATCCATTAATCATTTTTCTAACAAAAGTAAAATAAAAGAAAAATCAAGTTTATTTACTTGAAACCTGTATAAATCGGAACTTGAAAGTCCAGGTTCATAAACACCTAATTTGTTTACAAGATATTTAAATTAATGTTGAATAGTGATTTGTTTATATTATTTTATAGTCCGATAAAGGGTATTTTATGAATTTTATATCAGTTAGCTTTTCTACTATAAAGTAACCCTACAATTCTAGTGATTCTATTCTAAATAGTTGAACTTGTTTAGTTACCTGTACAAATACAAACAGTTTTAGAGTAATTGATGCAATTCGTGCTCAGTACACATTAATCAATCATCAATAAAATGTTTTCATTGGATGACTATCATGATAAAAACGCTCTATAATTGGACTGTAATACTATCCTATCATCATAAACAAACTACAACGTAACGTGTCATTCTTCTATTCACAATGACAATTTACAAAACGAAGCGATTGGTCACCATTTACGAAGTACTTCAGCTCTGTTGACTGTAAAAGAGCCCAACATTTTTGCATCGATACGTAAATATTACAATTTTGAAGTTATACGATGATTGTTTGTTGAAATTCAGTTCAAATGCAAATTGTGCTTACATTGATTGATACTATTACTGCAGAACTGGATATTGTTAAGACGCATTGCAGGTCTTAAATCAATCAACACAATTTCCGTTATTCGTCTTTCTTGCCTCTTCATTGATGAAGAATAACACAATCGTCGACAGACGTTTTCAGTTTATTCAACCACCACACTCAACAACACGAACTCCCTATCAAACTGTCATTCATATTGGTTTTAGTAATTTCTTGATTAGTTCGCGTGACTGACCTGAATTAAATCAAATAAAATTGAATATTGAAAACGGGAAATCGAGAATATAATGGTGGTAGGTGAGGTGGGAAAAAGGGACGTACAGACAAGAGTAGATTAGAAACAATAATAAAAACAATTTTTAAATACAATACATGGAATCTTTACCTTAAAAGGAAAATCGAAGTGAGAAAGATAGAAGGAATACGGGCGGGTAACTGAGACAAAGCAATAACGTGAAGTTTAATTAATTCACGTACCAGTCTGGACAAGAATCGGTAATTGATAGAAGTACTATATTTGCAATCTCGATCTGGATCAATAATTCTTGGCTTTCAATATTTTGTTATTTGTACATCTTCGATACGAATCTGACTGATAGAATATTGAAAAACTCCAACTGAATACAGAAAAGTAATAATGTAACATGAAAATTGGACAACATCGAATTTGATTAGATCGAGCTAAAGGACTGTTTAATATTACTACAGCATTGTACCGCCTTTCAGTCAGAGTACTCTATACATATTCGAATACAATATTGGGATAGATATGATGCGAGATGCATATAACCATCGATACTTCAATAATATATTGTAACATATACCGGTCTATCAGTATATTGAAAGCGAGAATTTGATTAGGAACGTAGTAGATAAGGGAGAATAAACGACCATCGACAAGGTCATCAAATATAATACGTTCAATAGTCCTTTTCGATACCAATCATCTAATCAGCTTTGTTCAATGTTTCTTATTTGTGTGGGCTTTGCACATTGAACCTATACTATACTATACTATATATGTATATATTGTTTATTCAACTCAAGGTTTGATCGATCGATTCAACAGTTGACGAACAATAATTGCTTTAGGGTAATTTGCTTGTATTGCTTTCTAAGCGTCATTTATTAATAAGTCAGCTCATTCTTGTGTATTTGAAGTTCACCGAAATTCAGAGACCTATTTAGAAAAATTACCCTTTCTGGGGAAAAAAAGAAGCTGAACTTTCTCAGCTTGTGTGTGGTGTAACCTTATGTTGACATAGGGCAAGGGCAGTTGTTGTGTATCGGCCGGCGTAAGTCATAGGAGTGTGTCATAGCTTATGTTTATGTTCATATAGTCATCAACATGCCTTTCAGTGACTTTAGAAGCTCCAATATGCAATCAGTTGTAACACTCTATCTGATTAACTATTATTACAACCCAGACTGTCGCTACGCTTGCCACTGGCCTTGCCCTATGTGAACGAACGGTAATGCAATAAAAACTCCCTTGTAATGTTTTCTCGTGAAAGTTCAACTATCTTCCCAAATGAATATTATTATTAAGTTGATGTAAGACAAAAGACCGACCCTAAAAACATTTACAATTGTACAGTGGACGATAATTGTCATGTAATGAGGTGAACCGGTGTTACAGTCACCAGATACGGAGATAGTATTGTTTCAACCGGGATACAGGTCAACAAGAGGTTACATTCGATCTACAACTACAACTAGTAGAACTGGAAGTTGAATTCATTTTAATCCCTCTTTTCTGTGCTGAAAATTAACAAAACAAAACCAGAAAAATATGTGGTATTTCAGTTTAAAAGAAATCGATACGATAATTGAGAAAATTTCATGTAATCGCGGATAATATCCTGAATATTCGTTAATGACAGAATTAAAACTCACATTGACGACGATAATACCATCGAAATATTTGATAACAGTTCGTATTTAATGATGAGAGTATGTTGTTGTAATTCTAGACTTCGTAATATAATCCTTAATGTTTACGAATACGATGCAAAGGTATTATTTGTGCAAATTTCAATCTGTACATGAGCTTTACACGTATCTCGTGATATATTAAATGTAAATCGTGTAATTCCTTTTCTTATCCAATCAAAGGATACACCAGAGTATTAATTGCATTTCATATTTTCATGAAATACTAAATTACAACAATCTCTATTATTTAGTTTTTATTTTCTAGTCATTGTTTAGTATCATATTTATTATTGTATAAGAAGTTCATATTAGAAAACCCCAGAAACCATCATCAATAATGTCTATTGTTGTAAGCACTATACGTGCATGCAGAATTCGGTGTGCATCTGTATTCAAGTTAGATTTAACATGTAAAAATGGCATGCATCCAGACCGCCGGGCACGTATTTGTTCGTGGTTTTCATATCACATTGGGATGTGGCGGTTGTTGGTGGTGTTGGTGGTGGTGGTGGTGGCGGTAAAGGTGGTCGCCGCATACGTGATCCGATAAATATTAAAATATAATGTTAGAGGTCATTTGCATATACCAAACTCACCCCCATCATTTCACCATTATTCATTTCTCTAAATACCTACACAAAATGCAGAAACTATTTCTACGTATAAATTGAACAAAATTAACGTCTTCTCATTGAGTGAAGTAACGAATAATCGTCAGCAACATTACAAATTACATGAGAAGATTGTGAATTTTGTTGGCATCAAGTGAAAGTAACTCGTTGATTGTGTTTAGAAACTGAATGATAAGCTGTACTTTAGTTATTAGTTTAATGTGTATTTGAATTGTAATTGTAAGCAAGAAGTTGTAAATTTAATTGCATTTCTTGTAATATTTACACACAACATAGAAACTATTATATTGATCGTATTTCTAACCATCAACATATACATAGTCGTAAATTGTTCCCTAGTCGCTTCTCTATACTCTTTACACGACGCCATACCAATGAGATCTACCAAGTAAATATTTGACATGACTATTTGTTCTTGTTTCTGGTTGGTTACAAATCATTTGTATGCAAATTAGCGGCATGCCGGTAGAGACTAATGAATAACAAAAAAAAACACAAAAACAAATGTGAACAACTTCTAAATTCAATTAAACTCCGCCAAAAAAAAAACCTACACATCATCGTTCCGGTTTAGAGCCTCATCTTAACAGCAAAGTTATCACTGGTAGAACTTTATATTAGAACCAGATGCTCTTCCATATTTTCGTGCTTCTTTAAAAATTACTTAATATTTAATGAAATTACTTAAGTTGAGGTGAAATTTGCGTGAATACTAGTGACCCCCTAGTTATATAAAGAGACTTTCTAGTTGGTGAAATGAGGGTAATCACGTAATCGTCCTGTACTTTCCCCATTTACTCTATTGGTGGTACAACATGCAACTACTTTTTACAAAAATTTTCACGTGTATGTATAAACTATGAACGAATATATAGAGTTATATAATAAGGGGTGAAATGTATTTTTACAAACAAGGGGTTATTATAATCATTATCCACGAGAGATCACCGACAACTTAATGGGTCTATTATATAGTCAGAAGCGAAACGAATATATAACGTTTTATAACCTGAGAATTAGGGGGTAGAGTTGTGTTGTGTTTTCTTTTTTCCACTTCGCTTGTGTGTGTGTGTGTGTGTGTATACCTATTTAACACAAAAATTATATGAGGGAAAATCAGTGCGAGTCGAGATCGACGTATTTATGACCCGATAAGGAAAAAATGAGGAAATACAGCAACAAAGTGTCAAAGTTTATGAATCGTTCTGAACATTTTCGAAAAAACATAATAATGCTTGGAAATTTAACCTTATCAGGTCGATTTGGTCAGGTCAGGAGCAATATCAGGTAGAGTGTAAGGTTGTCACCCGACAAAATTGTTTGTCTTTTCTGTCGGGTGTGTCCGATGCCTGCCTAACGACCTGGCTAGGTCAGGTCAGGTCGTCTGGAGCGCTGTCGGATGCTGTCGTCATAACCAATGATAGATATGTTCTGCTCCACAATTAAAACCGATCGAGCATATCAGATGCTGTATCAGGCCGTGTCTGATTTCGTCAGGCTGTTCAAGTCAGATTGTGTGTAACCCACTTTAACTAGTTATGCGTAGTTGGAGTCATTTTTACTTGATAAATTTGATTTTGTTACTTTAATATTTACTCCTTAGCAATATTGCTTGGAGACTTGAATATTTGGTGTAATAAATATTTCAAACTAGTCGTTATTTTCCGTTTATTTTCCATGTAGAATACGAATAGGTACACTTTAGAATATTTGTTGTTGAAAGCATTTATTTAATTTTGTGCACATAACCCAAAGTGTTGTTTGACGATAGGTTTCAGCAGACTGAAATATCGCCTAGATAATGGCAAATATTTACATGCGTCTCGACGGAATGTCATATTAGAGGTAGTTTCACAAATATTGAAGTTGTCTGTATTTATTTACGTGAAAATCTAATTTCGTATGAATCTATATGGTCGTGTTTTTTTGTTGTTATTCTAAGTAATTGATTGATTTTTTCCAGTTAACTTTATTATTGCACTTCATCTTAATCTCTTTGACTTTGCATCGTAATAATCCCGTTTTCGTTCATAACCTCCCTCATTTTCCAAAACAAATCCGTTCCGTGTTTATACTTCCAACTATATCCTTTAAAGCTTTTAAATCAACAAATCATTCTCCATCAAAGTCTTATATACTTGTTTGTTTTCTTTTACTTCTTCTTCTTTTTCGTCAGCCTGTGTTTCTTCATCTTCTTTACCGTCATCATTGCCACTACCCCTGAATCCATCCCCTTAAATCTTCACTAGCATAATGTTGAAAAAACAATGATATTAACCCTCACCAGTGTCTCGACAACATTTTTCACTTTAGTTATTTTACATTAAAATAACACAAAATGGTATTTGTATTACTTAATAAAAGCAAACGTACACATTGTCGGTGGCGCATGTCGGCTTATAACAGAACAGACGGTGTCGCGACGCAACTCACCACACCAACAAAGTTTCAGTTGTTCAATGTTGGTGAGACGCGTCGGAGCTTCAATACGGTGTGCAATCAACTAGAAACACGTGTGTACGCTACACGACGACGTCTCCAAAATAATTATTCCATACGGGGTGTCCGGTTTGTTTCTTTTTTCGAATCAATCCAACTATTATGGAGTAATGTGAGTGTTAACTGGAAGGATGAATGTTCCCAGTTTGGGCCGAATTTCACTTCTTACACTTGCTATCGGTATGTAAAGAAAATTGTCATTTTTGGTGGAAAATTAACTCGATTTTATTAATAAACTGGAAGAATAGCAAATAGGAGACAACTGTCAACAATGCTTTCAATTTACACAGTTTTGTGCTATTGTCTGACACGAATGAAAAATTGTCCTCTATTCAAAAAACTCGTTGAATTACATTCCGTTATAAAGGAATTTTCCTCCACACATATTAACGAAAAATTTGAATTAAACCAAAATATATGATTCATTAATAAGTAAATAGAGTTAGAACTTCGTGGAAATATTAGCTGTCAGATTTACTAGAAACAATTCTAACAAATTTCCTGTAAAAGAAACAAAAACCTAACTGGCCTATTAATTCTATTGAAATTAGTCAAGAATATCGCTATGAAAGGGTTGAATATAGTCCATAATCATCATTATCATTATCAATAAATCAGACACAAAAACTAAAGGATATTATCTATATTGTGGAAGATTCGTGAGTGGCTTTTCCCAAGGAAATTATCATCAACCTTCTATCATTGTTGAAACTGACATTATTCTATTCAAGTTCAAGTGACGTTCTAGCTTTCGTGGGTCATTAAAATTAGACAGGAATAGAGAGACAGTGAGGATCTCATTTAGATTCGTTATCTTTCCTGCAGTTTTTTTTTTGTTATACTTGGTTCTCTCTTTGTGGATAAGAAAAATTAACGAGATGAGAATAAATATTCGTATTGAAGACGAAATGGAACAGCTTCAGGGTATAATAATAAATCTCGTTGCTTCTATCACAGACTTTTTGAAAATTTTCGTTATCACCATTAATGACTTGAAATAATTCAAAGCTACCCATTTCTCGGTTGTGTTTTATTGTATCATTATCATTGTATACACTTTTTTTCCTGATTTAATAATCTAAACCGGGTGGTTTTTTTTTTTGTGTATAAATGGAAGGACACAAAAGCGTTCTTTTTAACGGAATACCTTCGTTATTTTACAACACCACTACCACTATATGAGAATAAAGGGATATATAGTTGCGTTAGTTGGTACTTGTCGGCATGTTTGCAACTATTCATCTTGTCATTCTTTGTTATGGGCTTGCTTGCTTGCTTGCCTATCTATTTGAAAGTCTCTTTCAAATAATCCTTTGACGATAGCGAAATGGGGGATTTCAGTTTAATTCATCGACATAAATTGTGGGTAACTATAGAAAATAATGCAACAGGAAGCTGAGGATATTCAAAGGATATCATTACCGGTACAATATCAATTGTCCTTAGCTAAAGGATTATACGCTTATGCTTTCAAGTCGAGTAGACAATGTAACTTTGCACCTACACTTGTTATTGTTGGCTGTGAGTGCAAAAAAGACTTGAAATTGATTTTCCTTTAGCTCTGACGACCTTTTTTTCTGTTTACGTGTTTTATCATTTTTATTGAAGTACCTACTTACGTCATTTCTTCTATCATCTGTTTTGTTATACGTTATCGTTGAACTTTTGATCTTTCTTGAATGGTTTTGATATATTTTGCTTTCGTAAAAGACACAATCCGTAAAATGTAGTGCTTTTGATATAAAATTAGACTTTTCAATATAGTTTGTAAAAAATTTTTACTACTTGGTTATCGAAATAGGAAACTATCCCTTGTTATCAATTCGTATCGACGTTTTATTGGTAGATTTCTGGATTGAAAAGTGTTCAGAGAGTGACCCGTTCCATTTTTGTCTGGCTTGGTATTAGTCTCCATTTCCTTCCCGTTTGTTTTTTTTTTCTTCCTCACTAGTACAAAGTGTTACAAGATTGCCAACGTGACCAGATGTCAAAATAGTTTTCTGTATATGTATGTGTATGTGTGTACACTTACATCTATACTAGTATGTGTATAGAATATTGCTGGTTTCCTTTTCCAGTTTCCAGGACATTTCTTCGTGTATAAATATGTATGGGTGTCAGTAGTAGTATCGTCGTGGGCGAGACACAAAGGACCTGGCAACGTAAATAAATTCTTCATTGCATTACGTTTGTGAAAGTCTTGAAAGGGAGCTGTAACGTGATGTCCTTACTTCATTTATAAATAAAACTTCTTCAAGGTACTTTCTGTTCTTTTGTATATAACCTCTGATCTAATTACGAAGGGAAAAAATTCAAATTTGCTCTTATAGGCTTGGTTTCAATATTTTCAACGGAAAATATTGTAGTGAAAACTTCACGTGCCGAATATCGGAGGACAATTATAATACAAAACAGATTTTTTCCATTTTACGTTTATAATGAAGTCGTTAGGCAACAGAAATCTGTATCAAAACAGCCTCTGTTATTTTTTTTTCGTCGTTTAAGAGGACGCATGCGACAATATCATACCTTATGGAACTTGTTTTTCAATATACTATATGACATAACTGGCAACCGAATAAGTGATGAGAGTCGTCTCTATTTCCCACGAAAACTACCTATTTTGTATTGTTTTCCTTTTGAATAAATTTGCAGTCATATCGATTTGTTTATGAATGAATTCATAACGTCATCTCTAGTTCTGACCTGTTTTTCTCTTGTCTCCATATGTCGCTTGTCGTACACTTTAACTGATCTGACAAACAACAGAAAGGGGAAAACCGTTTAATTTTTTCGTTTTCAATTCCATTTCTCTTCTGGTCCGCCAATCCGTTCGTCGTTCTGTTGTTATTGTTAGTAGTTCTGTTGTTTGTGTTGGATATATCTTTAAAAACACACACCCACACACATAACGTACAAGGATTTGTGCATGTATTGTGGCTTTTGTATATGGAAACCCTACACATTTACAGTTTAGAAAAAAATATTATATTATAAGAAAAATAAAGGGATAATAAATGGGAACCAGTGTCTTTGATTGTATTTTAAATTTAGTTTGAAAGAAACAAATATTCCATGAAATTTCTGATGTTGGTTAGATGGGCTTGGGCTTGGTTCGTTTTTTGCCTTTTTTTTTAAATCTTTTGTTGTTTTCTTTTTTGTTGAAAGCATATGATTGAAAGCACCAATACACGCGAACATATACTTCAATTCATATTTCTATAGAGGTCTATACAGTCCCATTTATCCATAGGATATTATCACATAAAACTATTTATTCAATTCATTATTTTTAATTATGACAATTATTCACGCAACATAATATCAATAAATGTAATGTAAAACTGGACAATATTGCCATATCTGGTTAGAAATAGAATTCCATTTACTAGTTTCACAAATTAACTACTCCTAGCTGATTGTTAAATGAAAATTTATAATCTATTTCAGTTTTTTTCGTAGATATTCAAAATTTTCTACCTACTCGGGATATTTTTGCTTGATTCTCTTCATAATTCTTTCGCTCGTTTTTTCCATTGTTTCACATTATTTCGTTCTTTATGATGTGAAATCGGATATGCAAAGTGTGTGGGGAAAAATGGTAGCGGGACAACCTCTAAATCAAATCGTTAGATAGATGCGAGAGACGTTAAAAAATTCCATTAAAATCCTGGAATATGGACCGATAATTTTTATTGTCGACGTAAAATAAAATATTTATGATTGTGGTTTAGGGGGGGAAAATAGACGATGTCCGGTATAAGTTTTTTCTATCACGTGCAAATTTCCAAACGAAATAAAATGAAAAACATCTTAATTAACAATTAAACATAAAAAATACCCATTCAGGATAATGAAACAGCAGGAAATAATAGGGCGAAAAGCAAAAGCTGATAATGCTAGCGAAAAATGGAAACATAAACAATTCACAAAGAGGCTATGAAGGAATCAAAAGAGTTGAATAGTGTGCTTTTTTCGTAATTACAGCAAAAAAAAGGGAATATCTAGGTATTACGAACTTTGTTCATCTACTCGTATGTTAAAAGCTCATTCATACGATCGTAGATTATTGATTTTCTGTCCTATATTTGATGTTATCATTTCACTTTAATTTGCAATATCTGTCGACCATTGACTTTCGTCTACTGAAATCCATGTTTAGATTGTGGCCAAATAATCGATGTTTCTATTTCTAAATTGGGTTAGCGGACAGGACGTATGGATCGCAGGCCAATATTCTCTTGGGCATCTGTAATACGCCTTCGATTCTCTCCAGTGTACAACCTTAGTCCTGATTTATTATCTAATGTCTGGTTGTACTAAGATCACACGTTCATATGTCTGCCTCTTTGTCTTATTTGTATTGTAACTTGACTTTCCTTTTATCTGCCTGTAACGGAAAGCAACAAAGATCATGAATTTTTTTGCCGACTACTATCCTTCGGAAACATTGTATCATACTAAAACCAGTAATACTTTATTCACGAGAAAGTTACCAACTAGATCTAGAATAGAATCAATGACCTGTCATTTATAATACAACAAAAAACGACAAGAAAATTGAAATGTATGTCTCCCAATGACAGATGCATGGATATCTATAGCCACAGGTGGATTTTTTTTACAAAATTTATCTTTTAAAGGTATATTATAGAAAGAAAAAATGTTTTCCATTACTTAAATAAAGAAATCGAATATATACTCGTATTTTACATAAATCTTTGATTATGATCTTAAACTGGACTGTTTATTAGACGTACTCATTAACAAGTGACATTAAAACGACCGTTAATATTCTACAGACGCTCATTTTTCTCTAATTGCATGCGCCCTTTTCAAATTATTCATTTCAGCCGTTGGCAGCCGTTGTGTTTCGTTCAGTATTTGAATTGATGTTTTTTGATGGAACCAACGCCCAGCCTCAAAAACATAACATAGGCACAAAATTTTACTTCTCAAAAGAAAGAAAAATGTTCGATAGAAGTATCAAACTTTATCAAAATTGAACAAACTTCTATTCCACGAAAGATTAACCAGTTGTGTATTCGTGAGGAAATGGTGGAGGTGCCGGGCGCATCAGTACAACCAACTCATTCTTTTTTATGTTGGTATGAATGAAATCTAATATTTCGTGTATTTAGTACCCTTTCTGCCTCTAGTTTCTATTGGTAAATATATAGGTAAGACCTGTTGTTTGTGACATTTTTTCCGGCCAAATTGACTAACCGTTACTCCTTTTACTGGTATTCTAACTTTTTTGCTCTCGTTTTTCTCTTCTATTATATGTTACTTACCTTAGCTTCCATCAATTTCAATAGACATCCGAATTTTACCGTCTGTACTGATGAATTATAAATATGTTGTATCTGAAGGCGCGTCCCCACTAAGGTCAGCATAATCTCGGACACCTGGGAGCGTTGCGATATATGCAGATTTTTCTTTGCAGTATGATATGCACATATGTGCTGATCTATAGTGTTAGGTCGACAACGTTGTATGTCCTCAGATTAGGTATACAATTTTATTCCCGGACGTGTCCAGCCTAAGTGGGGACACCCCTTGGGTTATGATCAGTTCTATGTGATTTACAATGAAGATTTGTTATTTTCCGT
This sequence comes from Iselma pallidipennis, assembly GCA_037464855.1. Classification (NCBI taxonomy): domain Eukaryota; kingdom Metazoa; phylum Arthropoda; class Insecta; order Coleoptera; family Meloidae; genus Iselma; species Iselma pallidipennis. The sequence continues at coordinate 33,222 of JAZBHA010000632.1, forward strand.
TGATCGTGTCTATTTCTGCAACTTTCTTCTTCGATATAGAGTCGATTTTCTACAATTTCAAGAACAAAATTCAAGTCTAATTGACCTACACGATCAGCAGACAGAGTAAGTCAACACTTGAGCTATAATGGGAAAGGTCGCTGAAAATGGATAAGTAAACAAATTCCAAGCTAAAAAAGGGTTATTGACTCATGCATCATTTATTTACAAAGTATAAAAGTTAAAATGGATAAGTTTCCGTTGTAATAAATTAAAGAATATTCAAATTTCCTGTAATACACTTAGTTCTCATACAATGAAATCAACGTACATTTTCCTAAAAAGTTAAATATAGAAAAGTTAAATGTTAAAAGCTGTAAAATTACTGTTTGTGGCATTTTTAATTAATAACCTGCTCCTGTAACCGCCAACATTATTGTATTTTATCACAAATCTGACTTTTATGTACACATTAGCTATATAGTACATATACATGTATACCAGAAATACACTCAACTAGAGCTGAAATTTATTTAATAAAGAAACAGCCTGCGGTTGTCCCACAGATTTTCGAAAGTTTTTGAGGTTGGCGTAATTGTGGAAACCACGCCACGAACAAAAGGTTGACTATAAATAAAATAAAAGTACATTAAATTGGTAGGGGTGATGGTGGTGGCTTGTTGTTGTTGTTGATAATAATTGCGGTGGCGGTGGTGGTGGCGACGTCGAATTGCATCTCTTCTTCTCTTCCACGCCGTTCAAGTTCAAAGGGAATATTTTATAAATCCAGTTGACATGAAACCGGGAAAGGGTTTCAGGGACAGTGGGACGCAGGCGGACTGAAAAATTACGTCAAATGCAAATGTCTCGACCAGACGACAGTAGGCGTTAACCTGGCGGGTCAAACCAACGGTCGTTTTCAATTTTTGTTCCTTTTCTTTTCCACTTTAAGCTATTCACAACTGAATAAAATCAAAAGTAGGATTGTAAATATAGATGAAACAAGAGAAAACGTTTAAATATTCTTTCTGTGGAGCTATACAGACGTTGGTGGGTGGTTGGTTGGTTGGTTAGTTAAATGGCTAGATGGTTGGACGTTTAGTTGCGAGTCGGCACGTTCAGATATATAGAGCATTTCTGCGGTTGATGAACCGACGCCACCGCCCTGTTGCTCAGGGGATGTTTTAATTTATTTCAACTGGTTGGTTGGGAAATATTTCGACTATTTCTATATTGAAGAAAATGGGCGAAAAGCCAAATTGAAACAGACATTGAATGTCAAATAGGTGGCGGGAAAAAAAAGGGGTAAATTCATTTCATGTGGAGTATTTCTCTATATCACCCTCTCGTTCAACTGAAAATCAATCAATTCATGATGAACTCTAGTGCCTTGAAATTTTCGAATTTTGTTTACACCACTAAGCTTCTATAGTCAATTTTCAAAATGAAATCATCTTGACAACCCGAATATCATAATCTCCCGTTGCTGCATTTCAATTCTTGTTACTACTTCAATGATTACTCCACTGAGAACAATTCACTCACCTGCTCCTACGACTCTCTCAATGCTGAACTGATATCGTTTCGAAAGCATTGTTGAACAACAGCCACATATGTGTACATATATTGTTTTCAATTAAAATTTGGTATACCGCACCAAATCGATTATATTATTCCTGGTTTATATCCCATAGGAGAGTTACCGTACTGGAATGATTTAGAAAGATATTACGTGAATTTATGGACTATTACTTACGGTACAAACATGCGTTCCAATCAATTTATTGAGCGTACATTGTACATCAAACCATACACCATCCGCTAAATTCGTAACAATAAATCGACATCTGTTTAATTCAAATCGACTGTATAGTAGTGCGCGAGTAGTGGTGGAGAAATGTTTGTGTATGTGTGTATATGTGTGTGTGTTTGTATATATTGACTCCAGGACGTATCCTGACATAAATATAAATCAATCGTATCGACTATACGATTTTGGTCACAGATGATTGCACAACAACAGGAAATCAAAGTACATCAACATTTTTTCTTTATTACTATTTTTCTTCAAAAATTATAACCAAAGATATCGACACATGGGGAATTTCAAGCTTAAATTCCGCCAGAAACATGGCTAAAGTTTAGAAACACCAGACATCACCATTACTCGTTTATGGGTTGATTAGAATTTATCGGGATTGGTTAATAATGATAGCAAGTAGTTGAGTAATCCGAAAAATAAACCAACGACCCACATTCTCAAATAATTGTAGGAAAATATCGTTTGTTCTAATAACAAATCCCATCTGACACTAGTTCATCGATTTCCAAGTTTAGTCCGGTCCTGGTCGTTCCAGAATCACTATCCGAAATCAACTAAATCGAATTACACACGCAACGGGATTTACTCTAGTTGATTATCTCTTCTTAGTTCTTTCTATAGAAAAAACAAATATATAGTGTATTGTTGTTATTAAGTTTGTACTTGCTAAAATATTAAAAAAACAATCAAGACCGTGCACGTGCATATATGTGAGGAAATTTAATTTCCTTCAAACTGTTTGTTTCATTTTCAATAAAAGCGGCAATTAATTTTCCCAAGAGGAAATTTACATCTAGGTGTGACTTTAGTAAAATAATAGTTAAACATGAATAAACTAATTAAGTCATTATTAAATATGTGTGTCAATGAAATGATTGATATTTGAAACAGGAATTTTTCTTTTAAACTTCTCATATATTCAGATTAAGAATTTTTGATTTGTGCTACGTACTACAATGAGATTTAAATTGTTTCCTCGAATTTTTTTTTTGGCCACTTTCAATTCCCTGTTTCTTATTTCCTTTCCTACCTCACTGTGATAGTACGTGAAAGCATGTCATTAGTTATTTATTAAAAATCGAGAGAAAATTTTAACTAAAGTCTCACATTTCTTGGAAACTTGGATAATGGAATGAATACATTATTAATATCTATTATTTTTTTTCTTTGTCGACGTTGTTTACTTTAGTTGATGAAAAAAATTAAAATTCACTTAATGCCATTATGTTGTGTCAATATTTAGAAAACTGTTTCGTTTTAGATAGATGACTATATTTAAGGAAAATCGTTCACGGTGAATATTTAGTAAAAACAGTAGAACTTCATAAATGAGCATTTTCCATCAATCTAACTCTTTTTTAAATCTAACAGTAAATAGTAATCGCCAAAAAACAGGCGCATCCACCAATATGCACATATCAACACATATTCGCCCGGCGCATCCACCAAAATCCCCACTGAATAACTATACCTAATTTTTTTACATTCCTTTCATTGTTATTTCTAGAATTAACTTAAAGGCCAATTTATTTTCCATTTCTGACGAACAAGGTTCAAATCTTGGAGATCTCACCAACTCCTACCCTAAGGTTATGACACGTTTTAGCGTCTAATTTAATGTTAAAGTGTTGAGAAAATCCGTCAACTCAGTCCAACACGTGCATACAGATTTCGCACAGTACTTCAACTGCAATGCTCACGATAATACTTGCCAGTTTTATTTTATTATTGTGGATTGCGTGAGGACTTAATAAATTTCCCACTGATATCATCGTAACATGGTTGGAAAAAAATTGCTAGTAAGAAACAAGTAAGTAATAAGTAAATGAGAGAGATTGGGAAAAAAGCTAGTAGAAAAATGGAAATGTATGAGTAATAACATGAGAAAAACACCCGGATTTCCCCATATCTATTAACTCGAAGCTCTCTATATATATTCAGTGTTGAACGTGGCAATTTGACGGTGCATATCTGGCCTTTAGATATCACCTCCCTCACTACAACCATATTATCCCCTACAAGGGACAGATTACCATATGTAAATATGCAAATAGTTTGTTGTTTAATAAGCTGCAACGATTCGCATGCACAGCTTGTCGGTCGGTCCTCTCCGCCTTGTCCCAATACTATCTACCTACCTACCACTAATTAGAATATATTCGGATGGATAGAGGAAATTTGCTTATATTAGAGGGTTTGTTTCATGAGGACATGTGTGGAATTTTGAATAGTACCTACAAGTCTATGTTCGTCCAACATTCATCCGGATTTCTATTACTAACAGAAAGCGTCTAGTGAATCAATTAACTAGCATTCACTGTTGTTCAATTTAGTTACCATCGACCTTCTGCAAAGTTGTTTCGCACTTTCAACACAGACACCACTAGTTGATATTTAAATCTAACCTTCGTATAGAGATTTAGATTACCATCAAACACTATTTCAAACTTTATATACTGACAAATATTTGATGTACCGTATTGTATTTGCTTGACTCTAGTCTTGATCTACAATAGTATAATAGAAAGCCAATGTACATTCATGGAGCTTTGATATAGCCAGCCCTTTGGACCTAACGTCTATTTTCTTTCATGCAAACATTCTTTTCTTATTTTCATCCTGTAAAATGAAGTCCACACCCTTAAATAGCTTAGTCCGAACTAACAAACCGACCATGACCTTATACTTTGATTCAACTCGAACTAGTGTGCAAACGTTTGAAAATTCTTTTATACCAACTTGTATATACAATAGGGGGGAAGAACGAAAAAGAAGAAAAGGGGTTTGAATAGATGTAGGTCAAACTTTTGTTCGACTAATGGCTGGGCTAGAATTCATTATTTCCCAACACCTTCAACTTGTTCGTTTCCAGTTTAAATCAAACGACAATCCTACTAATAGCAATTTAATTACATTATATACCTATAGATACCTATATAGTTAACAATTTATCGATCAACAAACGGCTTAATAGTATGTAATTAAAGCGATTTTCAAGATGATATAGGGGAAACTTGACATAAATCGAAACATTGACCGCTTAATCAGAGAACACCATTTCTCATCATAAAACGACCACTTTTTTCATTGTTAATAATCAATAGACTGTAATCGTGCCCCGTCCGTTAGAATAGAACCGTTGAAAAATCCACGTTGATCCGATTTTGTAGAGGTCTAGACAAATTAACCGTCTAATCTTGAATAATTGTTCGGCTCTTATTTTTATTAATTCAACCAGAAAATCTGGCAGTAGAAGCTCTTTCTGTGTGATGATAAAAGCACCAACCTAACCACTGAAAATGTAAAGATAGAGAAGAAACACCCAAACCCTGGTCTCATCAATCTTACCTATAATACTATGAGGAACAAGGGATGGTTTTTAAAGGAAAGACTGAGAACCTAAGCGAAAAAATACCGAACAGGTGAAAAATATAGAGAAATATGAAATTATTTGACTAACTAAATAGAGTTTATCTTTCAGAACTCAAGCTTCCACCAATTTTTAAAGGTGGTCTTCTCTTGACCAGCACTAATATCTACCCCTAATAGAGTTTATTTTTATTTTGCTATATTTACGCTTCCGGAGAACCTCCAATATGTAAAGAAATTGCCTCATTGTTTATTCAAAACTAATCATTGATTGGATAATTATTGTTTTATCAGACAAAATTGATTTTTTTTTCATCGAAATTAATAATTTACTTCTCTTCCACTTGTCTCTTCTATATTATTTATTTTCTTTTTCATAGTTTCTCCAAATTCTTCCAACGTAGATATTTAAAATGCATAGATTCACTTCTTCTGCCCTAGTTTTCTCTCAAGTTCTCTATTCAAAGAAAATTTTTAATGTATTTATTGAAAATTTTATTAATTATTGGTTTCTTAAATACAAGAATGTGCGTTTATTTTTCAATGTTTCGTTTTTTTTTCTTCTTTCCCCCATCAATAATTTGTGTTGACTTGCTAAGTGTGGTCGAATATTTTTTTTACACATTTCCTTAATTTATTTTGTAGTCAATCGACTTTCTTTTTTTTGGTACATTAATCTTTGTCCTATTTTTTGTTGTCATTTATTTTTAGTGATTCTTAATGTGATGCTTTTTTTTTGTTGTAATCATTTCGCACATTATCTGGTTACAAACGAATTTATTTCCGATAATTTGCTGGAATTAGAACGACAAATAAAGCAACAATTTCCTAAAGCAATAAAGTATTTGAGGAGATTATTGTGTCACATTGACTATTTGTACTTTTTTGTGCGAATGCACCACCAGTTTTTGGTGAATTATATCTATCGCACATTGCACTCCAATTCTTACAAATGCATCTAATTACTCCCCAGTTGATTACATAGTGAAGACAACCAATCAATTTAGACAATGACAGTTTCAAATTACTCGAACGGGTAAGATCTCCCTTTATAATATAGAAAGGCTAAATTTTACGGGTTTCTCCTACACAATATGCGTCTGTGTGTATACTGCCAGGATAGCAATATAAGGTAGTTGACTCCATTGTTGTTAGGTTCTTGGCTTGGGTATAACCTTTTAACATGAACGGTCTCGACTATTACACAGTCGGTCGATATTCTAGGTGTTTATTAAGAGCGCTATCTCACCGGAAGTGTCGTTCTCTCTAGGATTACAAAAACACGAACCTTCTTTCTGGCTGCTTTTGATAGAAAAACTTTATAATATTGTTGTTGGTTATAACTGTATTTGACATTTTAATATTTCATATTTTCATCACTCATAGAGAGGAAAAAAATCACAAATTATCGATAAGAGATTATTAAAATAGTGACTTTATTATAGCAATTTTTATTGATAAAGTATATGTAGTACCTGTTCGTGACGTTGTCAATTTATCTACTGGCTGTTTATTCAGAGAGAGTGCTTTCAATTTTTCAATAAAACTTTATATCTGCTTACGACAACACATATTTATAAAAATATTGAAAATATTAATATAGTTGGAACAGTTTTTTCGTTTTTGTATAAAAATGTAAATTTTACAAGCAACCACCACCATTATTCTGTCCATTCCAAACCACTAGAATTCATGGAAAATTCTGGATTTATGACAAGTCCAAGTGTCGGTGAAATAGCATAAAAATAAGCACCACAGATAACAATTCCAGTGAAATAAAGACCATGAAGAATTACCTTAAGTAGTCCCAAGTTGACTGGAATGCCTCCGGCTCTTGGAGAGGGTCTCAAAGTTCGAACTCAACACACAACCATTTTCTACTATAGAATGACTGTTACTACGAGTATATACTCACAGTATTCAGTAGACATTTATATATTTTGCATACCCAACTAAGAGGATTAACTTTATTTTGTTAAGGTGCTCTGGATCCACAAAATTTCTATAATTTTACCACTCTTGTTATCGTTACTGATTTTGAGGCAGTAATAGTGGTGGGTAAAGATTTTAATTCTTGTAGAATTTCAGCATAAAACCTAGCATTCTTCAGCCTTCTCAAAATAAAATATTGTGTTGAAGTAAATAAATAGCACCGGCTCTATCTGCATTTAAATCAGTTAATAAATAACATATAATATTTTTACGTAGCAGTGTCGCTACTACTACGTTTTATGAACGCACAATAAGTATATTTCATAAATATTTGATATATTCAGACATACAATGAAAACATATAGAGAACAGTTTATATTTGTGTTTCGAACCTGTAATGTAAGTGGACATGAATATTAAAATTACTCGAAAATGAAAGAAAACTACCTATAATTCACTTATTATTATTACTATATTTTATGAAAACCAGAATATTATAAAACTATCCTTAATTGAAAATATATTAAACCAATACGAAAGGTAAACTTGATGTTTAGCAATGATTGCTTTCAAGATTGGAAATGATAAAACCAGGTCAAGTCAATCAAATCGTTCAAGTCGCTTTTATTTATATAAAAGAAAGCTTCAAGCTCAAAATTGTGCGTGACTTTCACCATAAACGAAACTATCTTACGTCATTATTATTATTATTAATATTATTATACATATATATAAATTTTTGATATTTCAATTAATTATAGTATTTTTTTTGTTCGATATTCCTAACTAATAGCAGGACTGATTCGTGTCGGAGCCGGTGTGAAGATCAACAAACTTCAAGTTCCTGAAGTGATCCGACATGGTGCTCCTGTTGTACTAGACTGTGACTTTACATTAGAAGCTAGTGACCAAGATTTGGTTGTTAAATGGTTCTTCAATAAAAACCAAACACTAGTCTACCAGTGGATACCAGGTGATTTTTATTTTTATTAATTCATCGTGACCAATTTATTGAACGTTTCTTTCAATTTTTTGTTAAAATTTAGCATTAAAAAAACGGCCCCAAGGACTGGGAATATTGAAAGATCGTTTAAATCTTGAATATGCAGCTAGTGTTGATGCAAACAGTATCCATCGAGCATTGCATATATTGAAGCCTGGTCCTGATCTCTCCGGGGATTATACGTGCTCAGTTTCTACTCTCCAAAGTGAGGACATCAGGACTAAAAGCATGCTAGTATTTGGTAAGTGAACTTTACCACCTTTATTGAAAGTAAAAACTTCGATTATCGATTTTTTCATCTTCAACGTTGATTATATATATCTATATCTCATTTTTGTTGATAAGCAACCTATTTTTTTCCCGGTATAAATGTGGATATAACACAAATGGGTACGATAATGGCTGAAACGATCGTTGTCGATTTTTGTTGTATTTGCATTGTCGATGATCCATCACCGTACCGAATGACAGATTGCTATAAAATATAAATAACGAAATATTACTATAGATAGATCCATCTAGGTCATCGTATATTTTTTAGTAAAATTTAAAGGAAAGGCACAAAAAAAGTCAAACACTAAAAATCATTCGAGTAATATAAACTACTAGGAACTTTCATCTATTTTTGTTGTTCTTTTGTTGTCCTCTACCACTCATACTGCCAAAGTTTTGTTTTCGTTCAATTTTCTCAACAAATTTACGACCATACAGATTTCTAGCCTTGATGCTGAATTATCAAACTCTACACAACTTGTAAAGTTTAAAAGCTTGGGATGCTCGATGGCAAACAATTGCAACTTTGTTGTTGCAAACTATAATCCACTCATATTATCAACGATAATAAATTCGTGAGCTTTTCGGGAAGCTGATGATATTTAAACAAAAAAATAGGCAAGCTTCAAGTCCACGTTGGCTCGTCTAGCACACCGATTTCTAAGCGTCCAACATTACGATGAATTAAACTAAAAATAAGATATTTTCTGTCTGATTTATTTCATTGAACTAAATTAGGAATTCAAGGAACAGCTAAGAAGAATCAAATAAAAATGATTAGAATTTCTTTAATTAAGGAACGAGAGTTTTGCTGTGTTTCTAGGATTTCGTCCTGTTACCAACAATTAACTTTCAGAAAATTAACTTATTCTGTTACCATGCAACATTTAGATATTATTTTGAAAATAATGTGGTTATTAACCAGGAATTTCATTAAATCCTGGAATCGTACCGACATGCAGGTACAGGTAGAACGAGTGCAGCACAGTGTAATAATTGCATTCGTTGCACATTACCCAAACTGAGTAAACAATATGAGTTTCTTTGATCATTAGCTCCGGTAATAGTGGCTCGTATTTTCATTTATTGTTGTCATTTGGGAATCACAACAGGCATACTAACAAATATCTTCATATAACCATATGCCGATTTAATTGGAAATTTCTCGAATCTACCTCAATATTTAGGTCATTTGATATGAGAACGGATATTGGTTTTGTAACAGCCAACCATTCTATACTGATATCAGTTGTACGTCGTTATCGGAAAATGATTCTCTATTAAATGATTTGTCGCCAATATTCGTCCGAAAACGTTCCGATAACAACATTATCCACTATAGGTATATGACGTTTAGGAATTTTTGCCCGAAAAAACAACCAACATTTAAAATGTAATTTGAAAAAAAGTTGTGTAGCAAGGCAAAGAAAACTTGTAGAGAGAGGAAGTTGTACAGAATCGAACGATTCCAATTAGAAACGGATCCAATACTGTTATTACATGAAACACAAGAGAGACAAAGCTTATCTGTAATGACGTGACTGTTACGAAACACGATCTTTTCATCCATTCTATTTACTTTCATCTCATCTCAAGAAAACATCAAGATTGTTATCATTAGAACTTTTATAAAGATCGTGAATTTATCATAATTTTTTGATAAAAATAAAAATTACCTGAATGTTAATTGGGAATATTAAATAAACGTGGGGAAATCAACGCAAAATAAGTCGTGTTATAGAAATTGGAATTTATTTAACTCGTCGCTCGTCGCTAAAGTTAAAGAACTTTACTTTAAATGACTAAAATCAACTCGCTGTAACTGCTTGGGATTCATTTCATTTCATAAAATATTCAAAATTTACATAAATACCAGATGAGTAAAAGTAGAAAGTCGACTCCGTGAAAGTTCAAGTATAAATTGGTGGATGCACTGGCAACCTACAAAACAACCCGGTTGGGAAAGAGCCCTATTACATGAAATTTTTACAAGAAAACAGAAAATCTTGTGAATTATTTGAAGTATTTATATAGACTTGTGTCGTTCTTTGTTCCAACTGGAGAACATGTTGCCTGAATTACAGACCGCCGAAAAACAGCACATGTTCCATATATAGGTTCGGGTGCCATAATGTTAAATTGTCGTAGAATTGCTACGATATTCGCTCAACTTGCTCTAAATAACTTCAGCGACAATTACCCATTCATGTCAACAATCTGTGAATAAAGCGAAATACAGTTGCCAATTGCAACTCTAATCAATTAACATATGATTTCAATCGATCAATACAACAATATTGCTTTCATTGACACAACACTAAATTTATTGGTTGAATGTTTCTTTATTTTTAAATGGAATAGAATTGAATGTTGCTGGTAGATTATACAAGGTGATATTCTAGTGGGAATAAGAGCGAACGACTGTCTCTGTGTCTGTGTATGTGTATGCGTGTGTGTGTGTTGGAACGTAATCTGGAAATCCTGGAATGGATATCGCTTGTAATTTGAGTCCAGCCAGCCGGACCAGCAGTCTGATTGAAACCATAATTTACCACGCCAGATTATTCCCTTGGCGAAATACTTTTAATTTGTCTACTTTAATCCGACCCTAGAGTAGTCAGTGGGGTATATAGGACTATTGGAAGGTAATCAGATATAGTCTTAACGGGGTATCCACTCAATTCAAACATTGATTTGAGGAAAATTATAAATTAAAAACTAAAAGCAATTTTGGTATTCGAAGAAACTGATCATTTTTGTCAAAACAATAACCATAAAAGCACTTGTGATTGTTATTGACGTTATTCGATTGCAATTGTATTGAGACGAAAGTGTCGATTTGTACAAGCAATCAACAGTTAAACTCCATTTCTCTAACACCAATTTCCAATAATAACAACCAATATATATATTAAGTGGAAAATCAAGTGTTATCTACCGATAGGTGCTTCAATTCAGCAATAATATGTTTCGAGAAATCACTAAATAAACCAAACCATCTCTGAAATTTGATGGAAAATTGGAAAACTCCACTAACATATTGTGGATAACAGGTAGGATGTCATATAAAATTGGGACAAACAAACAATAAAGTTGTAATTTTATATATACCTACCTAGATATATGTATGTTTTGGTAACAAAATTCAGCAATACGTATAAATGTAAACACTGACCGAACTAGAGAAGGTTCGAAAATGGAAATACATAAAAATTCCCCAAATGTTCCGAACATACTGAACATATAGTAGCAAATACACAAATATAAACTTGTGGCGAGCAATTCATTCTGAATAGCATTTGCCGGTATGTTCAGAGAATAGTGTGGTCTTGTAGAGCACGAAAGCGGAAGAAATGACAGATACTAGCAATCTCTGAGGTATGAATCGAAGCGAGATAACAGCACGCTGGTTCCTCTCCGTCAAATGTGCTGGACGATAGTGGGACAAATATGTTAGGAGCTACCTTACAAATGGTAACAGAGGAAAATGATGAGGAGCGATCTGTTATCTTGCTTCGATTCGTGTATCAAAGATTGCGAATATCTGCTATTTCTGTTGCTCTCGTGCTAAACAATATCACACTGTTCTCTGAACTCACCGGTATATGAATGTATAAAACAAAAACAAGTTGGAGTATTTGTCAATTCCAACTACAACATGCAGACCTCACATATCATATTGATTATAATTTTAATTTTATATTGTCGGAAAAGTATTAACATTCAATTCATATAAGGTCAAACTCCTCTAATAGTATATTGTTATTGACACATTCATCGATCATTTCTATTTATTGGTCGACCAATATAATCTGGAAAAACGACACCGACTATTTGTAATTATTTCGAATTAATTACATGAATAATTGATTTATTTTGTGCTTTAATTGTGTGATGGTATGTTGAAAGCTTTCATGTTGATTTACGGATATGCTTCAACATTTGTTATTCAAATTCTTCTTTGTTTTTTCCCCTCCCTATTATTGTTATTATTATTATTGAAACGACGGAATTTATATTGTCAAACATCGTTATTTGTATTCTTTATATTTTCTCCATTTGAATGAATGCGAAAGTAGGTAAAATAGAACTTTAAATTGCAACGATTTGAACAAATTTAATAATAATAATAATAATGATGATGATGTAGAAAATAGGAAAGTTAGAAGGCATAGAAAGTTATTAAAACTTTTCAAGTCAGCAGCAATTTATTAAATCTTCATCCAGGAAGTTTGTCACGATTCTAGACATTTTACTTTGAATTTGTAAACATATCCGTTTCGACTTGAAAAAAAAAATTATAGATCCTAAAAGTCATGCTTTTTTTTCTTTTAAAATAAATTCACAGAAGTAATTTTTTCCTTCTTCAATCGCTTGTCGTTGCCGTTTTCCGACTTTATACAAACTGAGAGAGAATCTTCTTTGCATTTTCTTACCCTATTGCCATTGACGCTCTAGGTAGGTGACTGGAAGGATTTTTTCCAGAACGTTAACGAAGTAGTACATTTGATGTTGCCAGTAAGAAAACCTACGTTTCCGATAAAACGTCCCCTTTTGCACCCGTTAATTTAATCGTAGTTCCATCGAGTAAATCGAGCACGAACTACGATGGGTTACACGATCTCGTTTATTTCTCCAAGACTACCAAAATGAACAAGATAGATATCCTTATATAATGATGTACAACGTGCTATAAAGGTTGTTGTTGGGATTTAACCTGAAAATAGTGCATGCAAAAAAATTAATTTTGAAAAACTAATATTTAAAGTAATTAAAGGTACGGCTTTGTTCAAATGACCCAGGCTTGTGCCCGGTAAATTGTCCTTTGTTATCCTTGTTTTAACGGTGAAAACAACACCTAAACAAAAAAAAAACTATAAAGAAAGATTGTCGTTAACAAGAAATAGCCGCCGACGTCCTATAATATCATTCTTTCTCAACTTGAAGGTGGTTTAAGGGGCAAAAACTCTTATATAATCAAAGGAACGCGCGAAGACGAGTCTTCTCTTTCTCTATGTATGCATGTGTGTGTGTGTGTGTGTGTCTGTATACAAGACCGCATTTGAGACTTCTTTGACTCCCCTAAGGACCAAATTACCGTGAAGTGTCCGAAGAGAGAAGTCGCAAGAGGGAAGTTAAGAGAATGTGACGTGACTGTTACAGAACTAGAAATCTCAACTATCAGAACCTTTAACAAAATCCAACAACATCAAACAATAAAAGTTGTAAAATGTTGAATAAAGTGCAGAGATGTTGGAATTTTATGTTGCAATTTTCACAGAAAATGAATTGCATTGAAACTACAATTGAACTTAAAATGCAAGTAGGATCGTGAAATATTAAGCGTCGATTTAAAATTGCCGAGTCGCTGTATTAATGCATTGGAATCGACTAGCAACTAAATACTTCTACTCTGAATTTTCCAATATTTACTAGTTTCCTGTTAAACTTATGATCCTTTCTTATCAAGTTTCACGAGAAAAGTTGTAAATTATTGATAACAATTCCTGAATACAATCAGTATTTGGAATGGAATCGATTTTTACCGGGATCAGAATATAAAAGAAGAAAAATGGTTGATAATTAACGAAAGCTTTTCGATCTAATTCGCTACAATTTTTAAAATGTCCTTTTACAATCCTGTCAGTACAATTAACACTGAAGCTTTTATAGAAACTCTAATAAGGGGAATTGAGGAAAGCGGATAAAAACCGGGAACAAATTAGATGAACGGAAATACCAAGGGGCATAAGCTAAATAGTCAATGCACCAATGTCAAAATAGAAAAACACAAAAGATCTCCATATATTTCCAAGAAATACGAAAAATCTACGGAAACAGTCATATTCTCTTTATGTTCCAGTTATTGTTATCATTATTATTATTTTTATCGTAATTTGTGTATTTATACTTTATTCCGGTCAATTTTTAATGCACTTTGACTACCGAGCATGCAGTAAAATGAGCATATGTCGTGCATTACAATACTTCATATGAAAGGTCACAATCTAGTTTTAAACCAGAAAGCCTTTAAATTATCAGTAATTGTGATTTAATCGATCGTTAACAACAAATATTTGTATTATAAATTTCAACAACAAATATGGCATCAATTTAGTACACTGCCCGTTGATCAATTAATGTGTCGTTCTTACCATCACATTATTGAAATACCAAGCATATCTTCCATCCAGGAGCGGATCTATAATGAAGCTTATGAAGCTTAAGCTCCAGGGCCCCCGGCGTCTAGTTATAATAAGGTAGAATTTTGAAATAATAAGTAAAAGCAAGGGGAATAGCATTCTTGGCAAGAGTGAATCAAGGATGTTCACGTATCAGTGGAATTGGTAGAACAATGGTTTTAAAAAAATTGCCAGAACTCCTGAAGCATAAGCTCGGTAATACAATCTGTCTTTTTTTGTACCTTATTGAGGAGCCCCTAATAAAACATAAGCTTCAAGGCCCCCAAAAGAAAGTTGCAAAATGCTTCCAT
>JAZBHA010000633.1:515-49136 GCA_037464855.1 Iselma pallidipennis
ACTCTCCTATGGGTATTTTTATTGTTCCTTTTCTAGTTTTCCTCAATTGTCTTTCTGTTTAACTAGAATAGATCACATAAAGCTTGACATATTGGATTTTTTTTCTATAAGTAAAAAGAAAAACAGCAAAAGTAGCAGTGGTGTTGTTGCCGCCGCCGCCGTCGTCGTCGTAGTCGTTGGAAAGCTCATTCGTTTGTATGTCCTGCTGTGAAGATCGATAGGCGACGCAGGTTCGTCGACCTATGTATCTCTATACGTTACTTGTCTTATAGTAAATTATATTTCACTAATCCTGAATCTAACACAACCATCATATACCGGCCGACCGTAGGTTTTATCCTAGCAACTTTCCTACAATTCAATCGACGTAATCTAACCGTCAGACTTGTTTGTGGTAACATACGACATTTTGCTTTTGAAATTTTCCAACTGTCTGAACATCAAATTACAACAGGCTAGTACTGATAGAGGGGATGAGAGTATTTGTTGGGAAATACATGTTATAGTAGCGTACATCCCAATGACCCAATTTTACTGTCTCATTCTGGAATATTGATCCCCCCATGAAAACACGCATCCCATTTCAACCTCTTGATGGTAGCTATTCTTTTATGCTTTTCCTTCTGTGTATTCTATGGTTCGCATAAAATACCCGAAGATCACTAAGTGTACCTTTTTGCGTTTGTTATCGAAAAAAACCGTAAAATCATAGCGACAGGAGAATGAAAAATGCAGATAATCATACATTTATGGTTTAGTTAGAATGTGGGCGTGAAAGGGAAAGAAGAGAGCTTAACTGTGACAAAATAAAATTGGCTTCTTGTCTTGTTGGCAAGGATGTTAAAAATTTATGACCAAATTCCACCCAAATTAAGGAGCTTAATGGATAAAAGATATTTTGGAATTGATCGTTGACATTTTAGTCAAAATCAATTAAAATCTTGTTTTGAACATTCCATTTAATATTTTCTTTCTCTTTTTTCTAGAAACAAGCAATGTTGGTGCGTCAGTTAGAAGAGGAATTAAGAATGAGAATGCGAGGTCCCAGTATCGAGATGCAGCAACAGATGGAAGCTTTATACCAAGAAAATGAACATTTAACACGAGAAATTGCCATTTTACGGGACACTATAAAGGTAGACTAATTTAACACTATTAATGGATATGGTGGACATCTCGAAAATTTTATTTTATAGGAACTGGAATTACGTATAGAGACACAGAAGCAGACACTACAAGCACGTGATGAAAGTATAAAGAAATTGCTGGAGATGCTACAAAATAAGGGCATGGGTGAGTCGTTTTCGGTCAATGATGTTCTATCGCCTGCTTGATGACCCTTTGCACAAATGTCTTTGTTTTTCATTGTTTCATTCTTTGATTATTTCTTCAACTGAGGGCGGCGCTAACGGCGAAGTCTTATACACAATTACGGCGCAATTCACTTTTTATAGAACCATTTCACATCATGTGGCCGGAGAACGTTTAGATGTCAAAATTGGGGTACGGTGGTGTAGGTGAGGACTAATTGGCGGCTCTTGACTATGTTGCAGGTAAAGAGGAAGAGAGACAGATGTTCCAACAGATGCAAGCGATGGCCCAAAAGCAGGTGCATATCAAATTGATAGTATAAAAAAAAAACAGGGAAAAAATGTAGTAAGAATTATATTGTTGTGTGAGTGGGTGTGATTGTACATGTGTCGTAACCTCATCTGGCACATAATCAAGTACCTTTAATACCATTTAGCATGTTGGTGTCACCATTTTGATAGTGTTTCACCAAAACCAAAATCTGAGAAACTAATTATTGTGTAGTAGGGCTCATTGGTACATTCATCTAGGTAATTCGGTCTTGATCATGTGTCGGTACCGGTGGGTGGTAAAGCGGGCGAGAGAAGAGCGAGCGGCCGGCAGCGCAGCCTTATGACTGCTTGCTGTTGTCATTGTGCAGGAGCTGCAGGCCGCCAACGAGACGTTGCGCACGCTGCAGACGCAGCTGGAGTTGGTGCCCTCGCCTTCCAGCAGCACAGTCCGGGTACTGCTCGACACCAAAGACGCTAGAATAGCGACTCTGGAACGAGAGGTCAATCTGCTGGATAGCGAGGTGGAACGGCTAGGCGGGGGCACCCATCCTGCCCTTTCCACGAGTACCGCGGATATTCCTCAGGCTCTACCCTTTAGACGACAAGTAAGTTTTCTGTTAAACGATGTGCAGATCGGGAAGGATGGCGCCGTTATTGGTAGACTGTAACTAGCTGTAAAGACTCTCCGGCCGCTTGGCGCTGAGTTCAGTTTTACCACCTCACTGTCTTTCGGCACGCATGTGTCCCGCATGGATAGTGCATGCCTCCGCTCATGTCTGCAGCTGGACGAGTTCCGTGTGGAGATCCAGAGGCGTGACCAGGAAATTCTCGCCATGGGAGCCAAAATGAAGACCTTAGAAGAGCAGCACCAAGATTACCAGAGACACATCGCCGTCCTCAAAGAATCCCTCTGTGCCAAAGAGGAACACTACAACATGCTGCAAACCGATGTTGAAGAACTCCGTCAAAGACTTGAAGAGAAGAATAGACACATTGAGAAGAAGACTCAACAACAGCAACAGGAACGCGCCCGAGCTGCTGCCGAAATTGCCGAACTGAGGGAACACATGGACATTAAAGACCGTAAAATCAACGTTCTTCAAAGAAAGGTAAATGCCTATTGTAATTTCTTCACATTTATCATTCTTCTTGAAACGATTTTAATTTTATTTATAAATTATATAAAAATAGTAGGTACCTACATATTCACATAGGTATTATAAATAATCTTGATTAATTTGCTACATTTATCTCTAAACCTTGTACAGGATAGTATATAAAAGTAGCAAAATTTATTGTTAATTTATTCATAACCTTTTATATGAAAAAGCAAACTCGTGTAAGTGTAATGTGTTCTATTCGTAATATGTAAATGAAATTAGGTTGAAAATCTTGAAGATCTTCTTAAAGAAAAAGATAACCAAGTAGATATGGCCCGTGCTCGTTTATCAGCAATGCAGGCCCATCATTGTTCGTCTGAAGGTGCCCTTTCTTCCTTGGAAGAGGTTATTGGTGATAAAGAGAAACAAATGCAACAATTACGCGAGCAACGTGATCGTGCTGAACAAGAAAAACAAGAAGAACGTGAATTACATGAACGGGAAATCGCCGAATATAAGATGAAGATTCATGCACTCAATAGTGAAGTTGATAAATTAGCAGTACGTTTAGAACGCATCCAAAATGACCGTGATCGTTTAGAATCAAAACTAGAAAGTTCACAATCCGAATTGGGTAAATCTAAAGCAGAATTAGATAAAGCTACTATTGAAGTTGGTAGAAGTGGTGCCGATTGGGAACAAGCTAGACAACGATTAACTCGACTAGAATTAGATAATGAACGTCTACGACAAGAAAATGACAGATTGCGTCAAGATAATGAAAGAAGTCAATTGACATTTGGTAGAAATACGTTTAGCAGTAGTCATGATTTAGATCGTGCACAAGAACGTGTTGACAAAACATCGTCAGATTTAAGACGCTGTCAAGCTGAATTAAGAGTAACACAAGCTGATGCTGAACGTGCTAGATCAGAAGCTACTGGACTACAAGACAAGTTGGAAAAGTCCCAGGGGGAAGTGTATCGCCTCAAGGCACGCCTGGAAAATTCCCATCAAGAACAAGACAGCCTTCGAGAGGAGCTAGAGAGAGCTCAGTCGACCACAGCCAGATTGCATGCGGACAAAGACAAAGCATATGCAGATTTGGAGAAGGCACGAGAGGAACTGGAGCGTTTACAGGCGACCTTGGGAAAGGCCCAGCTACAACAAGACAAATTACAGAACGCTCTGGACAAAACGCAGACCGAGGCCGACAAGTTGCAAGAAAAGTTAGACAAGTCACTTGGCGAGACCAGAAGGGTATGAAATCCGTTTACACATTTAATTTTACCAACTGAGATTTAATTAATTTCAATTACAGATTCAACTGGAGAAAGAAAAGCTCTCGTACGATTTAGAGAATATCCAATCGCAATTGGACAAGGCTCTAGGCCAATCTGCTCGGCTACAGAAAGAGAGAGAATCAGCCCAATTAGAAGTCGATCGGCTCAGGGACAAATACGACAAATGTCAAGTAAGATATTTATTTGTAGAAACTATTCTTGAAAAAATTATAACAACAATAAAAATTCCAACAGGTGGCTATTGCTCGTCTTCAAAAAGAAAAAGACACCTATCACGATGAATGTGAAAAACTCAAGGAAAAGGTTGAATTTCAACTCAATCAAATCAGTAAAGCACAAAGAGAGAAAGCCGATATCGAACATGAACTTGATGTTATTAAAGAACGATGGGATAAGGCCCATATGCAACAACAAAAACTACAAATTGAAAGGGACGATGCCATTACAGAAATTGAAATACTTAAAGAAAAACTTGACAAAGCTATCTATTCTAATCAAAAAGCTATAGATGAACGGGAAAATATGCACAAAGAATTTGAAAAAGTTTTAGAGAAATATGACAGGTAAGTTGATTAAAAATATGGATGATTTATTATTGCTAATATTTTTTTTGCAGATCTCAAAGTGAACTTTACAGATTACAAAGTAAATTAGATAATACTCAAGCTGATAAAGATAGATTCGAAATTGAACTTGAGAAACAACAATTATTAGCCACAAAAACTAGAGAGGATCAACGTAAAGTACAAGATGAACTACAAAGAGTCCAAGAAATGTACGACAGAGCTTCAATACAATTAAGTAGAAGTAAAGAACTGGAAGAGAAATCAAAAGAGGAATTGGAACGACTTGGTCTCGATATGGAAATGGTTCGTGATCGTTATGAGAAATCACAAATCGAAATAAGAAAGTTGCAAAGTGAAAAAGATAAATTACAATCAGATAACGAACGATTACAATATGAACTCGATCGTGTACATACACAGAGTGCAAAAGCTCAAGCTGGTTATGAGAAGAGTCAAGAAGAGATTGCTCGATTACAAGTTGAAGTTGAGAAAGCACATGATAAACATGATAAATTGCAAGTCGAATTTAGGAAGATCATTGCTGAATATGATGCATTACGGGAAACATCAGCAGGTGCAAATAGATTTGCGAAATATGATCGTGATGACAGGACAAAGGAAGACAATGACAGGTTAAGAGCTGAAATTGATAGATTACGTGAACGGTTAGAGAAGACTTTAACAGATTTGGATAGATCTAGAAAAGATTTAGCATTAGCTGAGAGTGCTCGTGGTAAATTCAATTATGAGCAAGAGAAAGAACGAAATGTGGAAATGGAAAGACTACGTGATGAATTGCAAAGAACATTAAATAATAATCAACAATTAGAAACGAAATTACATGAAGTTAGTATCCAATTGGATCTTGCTAGACAAGAGGTAGCTAAAGTTTCTAGTGGACAAGACAAACAACGCCATGAATTAGAACGTGCAGTTATAGAATGTGAGAAATTACGTGACAGACATGAGAAACTGAAAATACAAATCGAGAAATACGAAAAAGAAAACGAGAAATTGAAATTGGAATTGGCTCAAGCTGAACGAAGGCAAACATTAGCAGCCGATAAAATAAGAAATGATGAACGTTTAGAAATTGAACGATTGAAAGAAAAATTAGAGAAAGCAATACAAGCTCGTGATGCTACTGAATTGGAAGCTGGTCGACTGGCTCAGGAATTAGAAAAATCACAGTTGCATCTAGCTAAGGCTTTAGAAACAAATGAAGCTACGAAGATTGAATTTGAACGTATGGCAAACGAATTGGCACGTATGCATGAACGTCTTGAACGAGACAAATTAGATTGGAAGACCATGGAACAAGAGCGAGATGTTCTAAGAGCTGAATTACAACAAGTTAGAAGTGGTCTTGATACTCAACGACGAACAATGGACCATCGAGCACAAGAAACAATAGTAAAACTCCAGCAAGAATTAGCGCAAACTTCACGAGAACGTGAGAAAATGGCTTCTCTATTGGACAAGCAAGGTAGACAAGGAGATTCCATTGAAAAACAAATTATTAAATACGAAGCCGATATAAAGCAATTAACGATGGAAAGGGACCAACTAGTAGTACAGTTGGAAAAATCTCAAGACATGCTAATGAATTTCCAACAAGAACTCAATCAAAGCGAAGCCGAATTAGAGAAACACAAAGCCGAAGTGGCTCGACTAAAAGCCGAACAAAAGAAAATGTCACAAGATATGGAACGTGGCACAAAGGAAGCTTTAGAAAATCGCGATCGTGAAATTGCTAATTTACGACAACAATTACAAAATATACAAAAAGAACGAGATACACATCGGCAAAGGGCTGATAAAGCTGAAAAACGTTTACAAGAATCCGGTGCCAGAGGTGATTCTGAATTGGAACAATGGCGTAAAGTTGTTGAACAAGAAACGAATCGTGCTGATCAAGCTGAGAAGACGGCACAAGATTTACAAAAACGTATACAAGTGATGGAGAAACAATTACAACAACAATTACAACAAATGGCTCAATATCAGAAAGAACGTGGAATACAACCAGCACCAGCAGATGATAAAGAAACACAAAGACTGAGAAAAGAATTGGAAAAAGCTCAAACTGAAATTAAAAACAGCACAACTGAAAAGGAACGATTACAGTCACAATTGGAGATGTTGGTACAGGAATTGGAGAGAAATCAGGTTCGAACCAATTTAAAATATTATTACTTTAATATTTTTATTACTATTATTATTATTTTGAATTGTTTTTATAAATTTTTATTATTTAAAAGAAACTGTTGTCTTATTTTAACTGTCAAATTTACTAACTTATTATTTAGTTTAGTTTTTGTTATTGTTACTTTTTATTTTTTTATTGAATTAAAGAAAAATGTATGGAAGCTGATATGGATGATTTTAGCTTGAACTCCATGAAGCTACCAAGAAAATGCAAAATCCACATAAACCAAACGAAGACATCACTGGTCAAAAACGACAACTTGAGGAGGAGAGAAAACGTTTCGAGGAACATCGTAAACAAGTGGAGGAACAACGGAAAGCTGTTGAAAATAAGCAGAGACAAATTGAAGAGAAAGAAAGAGCTATGAATGAATTGGAGAAACAATTTAGAAAGAGAAAAGAACAAATGGATCAGTTAGAAGCTTCATTACAGAAGGTAAATTTGTTGAATCTACAAAAGTCAATAAATCTAAAACTGAATTTTTAGGCCGGTGGAAGTGCTGCAGCCGCCGGAGAATTGAACAAGAAACTAGCAGAAGCAGAAAAGAACTTGGAGAAAGCTCAAGAGGAAGCATCACGGTCTGCTGCTGAAATGGAACGTTTATTGCAATTAGTTCAAATGAGTCAAGAAGAACAGAATACTAAAGAGAAGCAAATTATGGATCTACAACAGTAAGTATTTTTTTAAATATTTGGGTAATGGTAGAGTAAATGGTGGTGGTTTTTAAAGGGCATTAAAGGCCGCCCAGGCCAAAATGAAGACTCAACAACAGCAGATGAATGCACAATTAGAAGAACAACGGAAAAAGGAAGAGGTCAGTTGGGCGGTTTTATTACTAATTCTGGAAAAACTAATTAACAAAAATTCTTTTTTCTATGCTAACGTTACAGGCTGGACCTGCTGGCTTCCTCAAAAGCTTTTTCTAATCTTATTAACACAATGTTGCCTCATTCCTCATTATTACCACAAATCCATAATAATTATTTTGATGTATGCTTCTTCCTTTTTTTTGTGTTTTTTCTTTAATGTATCGTTTTGTGTCTTCTCTTTTTTTTTGGTTTTTGGTTTCTATGAAACTCTAGATATTGAAACCTGATGATAGTCTTGTCATTTATGAATTAGAAGAGAATCCTGAATTGGATTTACGGGAAACAATTAAGTCTAAACAAGATTATATTATTGAATTAGAAAATACTTTGGACTCCTACGAGACTACAATAAGAGATTATCAAAATCAAATTAGAATACTCGAGAATAGAAATGATGGACAATTGAATACTAATGATGATTTTCGATTATATCAAAAGGAAATTGATGAAAAATCAAATGTAATTCTACAACTAGATGAAAAATTAAAAGACTACGAACAAAATCATTGCACAAATGAAGAATTGTTGAGAGCTTCCAAGATGAAAGATAATCGAATTTCGGAATTAGAAGAAGCCTTAAGAGAGAGTATGTTAATATCAACAAAACGGGAACAAGTTCTACTTCAAGAGGAGTCCAAACGGAAACAAATTATGCAAAAGGTACATTCACTATTTTCTTTCTGTTTTTTTATCCATACTTGAATTGTGAATTTTAGGTGGGCAAGTTAGAGCAAAGATTATTATCACTTCAAGCAGCTCAAGCGATGCGATGTCATGCTTGTCGTCCGTACGTTACCCGGATGACAAATCTTGAACTGAAACTCTCCAAAATGATCGCTGAACGCAAACAACACCTCCAAGAATTAGCAACAATGAAGTAAATTTTGAATAAATTGTATTTTTCGTTTTTGATTTGAAAAAAATGAATTTCAGGAGAGAAGCCTTAGAGTCTGCAATTAGCGAGAAAGATGCACATTTAGCATTGTTAGAAATGTTAGGTGTAAGAACATTAAAACAAAGCGCAGAAATGGAGAGATTACGTTCAGACAAGTTACGTTTAGTTGATCGGCTCAAACAAGAGGTAGTTTTTTCATTTTTCTAGAAGACTGTAAAATAATTTTATTTCAATTTTAGACTGAATTGAGTATTTCATTGGTTGAAAATAGTGATGAAGATGATGATCATTGTTCAATTTATACAATCAGTGAAGACCCTCACTCAACCTGACCACCAATAATCGTGTGATCCCAGCAATAAGAGCTAAAGATTATTTAAAAAAGCAAAAACAAAAATCAACCAAAATTTCGTGTGGTTGATATTGTTAATTAAAAAGCACTGCCTCTTAATTTGTAAAACGATAAACTATGAAAAAAAAAGTATTGTGTATGTGTCTAATTAACTCGTTATCGTTTCAACATATGATCGTGTGACAATAATAAATGGAATGGGGCATTTTTTGTTGTTATTTTGGTAATTTGGTCGCTAGTTCGTCTTGTTATCAAAATAAAGCGCGCCATCCAGCATTGATCAATACATTTTTGAAAAAAACAACATAAAGGGGCGACAATTTTGTTTCTTATAACAAAATAATTAACAATAATTAATTAATTATTAAATAATAGCAACAAATTGGTGCGTCAAGTGTGTGTATTGTGTGAGTTTTTCTCTACTTGAATATACGTATAGCCCACTCTCAAGATCAAGACATACGACAGGGTTTATTGATGATTAATATACGTGACATACGACAGACGAGAATATCAAAAATGCTGCATTGACGGTAATCATGATTAACTCTGTCGTATGTCTTGGTCTTTATACTATTGTCCATTATTGATTTTATACAAAATTGCTCTAAATGTACATTCCACAATAATTAAAATAATAATTAACGCCTCTTCTTTTGTATAAAGCTAATTATATTCAGTACAAAATTGTGTTTAATTCTCAAAAAAAGAAAAAAGGTTTTTGCGTGAATGTGGGATAGAAAGAATGATTTCAAAACCAGAATATATAATATAACATCGGAATAAATGTTTTAAAATGCCTTGTATATCAATTTGTACATTCATTGTGTCATATCATATCATAAATATCTAGGCCGAGCAACACTGCCATCTCGTGCCATTATCACATAAATTAACAGCGTTTGTGGAGAGAAAATGTGTCCTTTTTATGTTGATTTTCGTTGATTTTTCGAAATTTTCTAAAATTCCCCCTTTAAATTCCTCGTTTGTGTACAATTTCTTAAATCGCCCAACCAACTGTATCTGGTTCTAATTGTCTGTCTGTCTGTCTTGTGAATTGTTGAAATTATTAGTGAGTAGATAATTAAGACCAAGTGCGCAAACGCACGTATTTCAATTTATACGATACAATCCTTTCTTTAGGCATCTCTTCCGTATATTGTCGCCTTTAGATGAACACGAATTGGTTGGTTGGGCAAAGATGCGGGTAGACCCGCATCATGATTATCCTGCAAGGGTTTGCAATGTTGATGGAGTGTTCCCCTCGAAACAAAAATATAATTTAGGAACCCCCGTTGGCATTTTTATTCGGGTAGATTTCTTAAACGGTCTGAATCTCTCAAATAAAAATACAGACATTGGTGTTTTCAATAAATAATTAATAAACTACATATATATTATGGCAAATATTAAAATAAAGCACAATAAATAATATGTAATAACGGTTATGTATAGTTAGAATATAGTTACGATTATTACCCAAAGAAATAAATATACGATTAAATAAAGGGGTTTTTGGTGTAAATAAAGTTGAAAGAAAGAAAGAAGAAAAAACCGTGTGTCGACTGTTTCCTCTTTCGTCGTCCAATATCTCCTTGAACCAAATTGGAAGGCCTTAACTATGAGTTGCACACCTCTATCCATTTTTGATTTCTCCCTAATTGTCATCAATTTGTATCGCCTTTACCATCTCGAAAGTCATCTCATCGACATGATCCTTAAGAAAAAAATCAAAAACCCTCTTTACACTATTCGATGTCACACACAAATACACACACATACATACACATATCTATCATTTCAATTATTATACTTATATCAAATGGCTTTTTATATCGGAACATTTTCGAAATTATAAAACTTAGGTAAGAAGTGGAGAAATTTAAATTGTTAGTCAGTTATTATATTTAATAAAAGAAAAAATAAATGAAAATACATAAATGTTAATTGTTGAATACGAAGATATTTTCGTCTGCTCTGCCTGCTGTTGAGATTCCGATTTTACTTTTTTTTTTTATTTAAATTGAAACATTCAAGTATTTAGATTGTTTTTGACTGAAAGCAAAAACGAATG
This sequence comes from Iselma pallidipennis, assembly GCA_037464855.1. Lineage (NCBI taxonomy): Eukaryota > Metazoa > Arthropoda > Insecta > Coleoptera > Meloidae > Iselma > Iselma pallidipennis. Next base: position 11,468 of record JAZBHA010000633.1, read on the forward strand.
TGTTAACGAACCCAGAATCTTAATACTTGAATTTAATAAAATCGGAATTATATAGAAAATTCATAGACTATAATATCTATAAGTAGTTCATGTTAATTAATTTATTTAAGTTGATTTAATTTATGTCACGCTGTTGTAAAAATAATTAAACAAACAAACAAATAATAATAATAATATTGATGATAATAACAAGCAACAAAAACATGTTAAGAATGATGTATGGAAAAAGTGTGAAAAGAAAGTGATTCAAAAAACAATTTAGAAATATTTGTGTTTTTTTTTGTAATTTTTTTCTTTTTAATGATAGGACTGGATTCCTGAGCCGGACCTGGCCTTGGCGCCAAAAGGTCGAAATTTTGCCTTGGCTTTGGTTCTGATAAAACAAGAAATAACGTCTGCATAGTTTTGATTCTTCATTCTTGAGAATCACAAAATGAATCACCATAATGACGCACAGCAATTACTAACTTAACAATAGAATTAATACATTTTTGTTTCCAATCTAGTAAATATAAAGGGAAGGGTTTGAAACTGTGTAGATTAAATTGACGACCGCAAAATTAACGAATATTAACCTCGATTTCCGGTTTATGCTCCTATAGTTATATAATAATTGAATAAATTCGAATAACGGTAGGATCAAGGTGGAGTGAAACTGAAATTTTCTAAACTTAAAAATCGATAGTTTTACCATTACATGTATTGTAGTTGTTAGACAGAAATGGGGTAAAATCCATTCATCATTCTGTCAAGTTTTTATCATTAACAAACCCTATATATATTCAAAACAATTTCACATGAAACATCCATTAAAAATAGAGATTGTTTATGAAAAAAAGTATTTAACAAAAAGACAATTTCTGGAAATATAATTTAGTAGAAAAAAAGGTCTCCTGCAACTGTTAATTATCCTGGTGCAGCTGTTGCGACCCTTATTTGTTAGGGTCACCAACCACAACCAACCGCAACACAACCCACACATGTCGAGATTTTAAAAGCATCTCTCTCCTTCTATCTTAACTATAATATTTAGATAAATTATACAACGTCCACTTAAAGGCTTAATTTACTCTAATAATGGAGTCTCTTGAATTGTACTTAAAGTAACTAAAGTAATGTAGTAGTCTTCCATTTGGAACGAAACATTCCGGATGCCCCTCTCTCTATATATACCTACCTTTTTTTTTCCTGTGTTTTACAAATTCGAATCATTAGAAAATTTCTCTTTTCTGAGTACTAACAGAAGTATGAATCAGTCAGCCGAGGCCACCGTCATGGTGGTACCATAGGTGAATATCAATACCTGGTGGAAGTCGTTTACCGCAAGTCGTGGCGCAACTTCTATACATTATCAAACATAAAGTAAACAACTACTGTTATTTGTTTAAATATTAAATCTATTTGTAAATTGGTCTGTAATTATAGTGCTAAGAAAATAAGTAGTAATAACAATATGAACAATGTTTACGGATCAAGTGAAGTGTACACAATACGTGGTGACATGTGCTATGTAAGTACGACAATAACAAAAAAAATTCAATTAAAACACTTTCACACCAATTGCCCTAATTAAGCTCTCGAACTCGAATGAAACATCACCCAGTGTCTATTAAATAATTATGCAATTTAGTTGTATATTATTGTTTCTTTATCCTATATTTAGTTCATTGACTAGTTAGTTGATTTTGCATTATTATAGTGGAGAAGACAACAAATTCAAATAATGCCCGGTTTTGTTTAAATAACAATTAATTATAGTTGTAAATTTTGATAAATCTTTAAAAATTACTCTCTTAAATTACTCATTGTGTGCAGTTCGTGATAATTTATCTGATTTTTTCTATTTGGTCAAGGTTAAAATTTACATTATTAAAAGTAGATATATTTTAAATAAGATGCCATGGAATTTACAGAAACTTATTCAGGATTTAATTAATACACGTAAAGTAAGTTGTTTATGATTCAACTTTTCATTTGAATTTCCATTCGTAATAGGTGAAAAATTTTGAAAACCAATTGTAATTCTTTGAATACGATCATTGTTGTCCAATAAAATTGTTAGTTACATCTGTTGGAAAGAAAATTTAAACTTGCAAAATAAATTATGGAAAGCTGCACATATTGTAGGCGAAAGTAATCGAAAATGACGCACCTATCAACACTCATGAAGTCCTACATTTATCGTATTTTGTTTAAATCTCTAAATTTTAAATGTTTTTTAGGATAAATTTCCAAATGTTACCTAAATAAATCAATGATCGTTCTTATAACTGAAGGTTAGATTCAAGTAAGTTTGGTGCAATTGATCCTAATAACCTTGGTACATTTTTCGCATTTTGCTCCCAAAAGAATTAACTGACGAGCTTATTTCGACCCTAAACAAAACAACTTTTATAGGAGATAGTTACCTGTTATATTTATGGATTACCTGTGATGACAGCAACAGCTATCGAAAAACGCATTTTTAAATTAAAAAACAGATAATTTCGCCTACTTCAGTCTTAATTTTTTAATCTAGAGACTTTTTTAGGATGATTGCGTTTTTTTTCACTTTGAAATGAAAAATCCCATAATTAAAAGATTATTTTGAACAAAAACAAGTTGCAAGTTTACCAATTTGTCACTTTTTCTTGTATCTCTTCCATCATAACTGATAGTTAAATGCGTCATCTGCAGTAAAAATATAAGAACGTTTTTCATGTTTCAAAAAATTTCTGGCACATGTCGCACATATGCCTTTAGAACACAGTCTATTATAATGATTTCTTAAAAGTTCAACAAGATGACATTTGTCTCCACTGCAGTATTGTATGGAGATGAAGGAAAAAGGAAATTAAAGTATTCTTCTCTAATAACAAATTTATTAAACCAACAGGATACCAGTTTCGGCCTACCCGGTCATCATCAGTACTTCAGCCAAAATTTAAAACCAACTCAATTGGTTTATTTGATTTATAATTTTAACTCCAAGATTAACGATAAGTCATTAATTTAGTAAATTTTATATCACAGAAGAACATTGTAAATTTTTTTCCATATGGTGCAACTTTCCTATGCAGACAAAGAAATGGAACGAAAACCACAATATTGGAAATGGTTATTTCCAATATTTTTCATACGTTTCCCTAATATTTACGTAAATCTAAATGATAATTTCCAACTGGTCAACCGGAAATGCGCGGTAGATATAGAAACTTAAAAAATACAATACTCACATACGAGTACAGTGTATTAAAACTGAAAGATATAATATGAATAAGTTAAATTTGTGATACCAGATTATAATATGAATACGTTGAAAATTCGTCAATTTTGTATTGAGTTTTTTAAAAAGGGCAATGCCCGATTAGTTCATGTAAGTTCTCTTATTCTATTCGTTTTTTATTTAATAATGTTAATAAGTATTGATTTTCGTTATTCTTGCGTCCTTATATGTACACATATTTAATAGAATATACCTTCTATATTTCGGCTAACAACAGGACGTAAATATAACGTTCACCCTTCCTATATGATTACAACACAATTTTAATTCCCTATATCCTCTTACCCGCTCTTCCATCTATTAGATTTAATTGACCCCCGTACGTGAAATCTCTAACTAATGTAGAGATATAGTGTTTTTTTGTAGATGAAGAGCATGATAGTAGGTATCAGTGAATTAAAAATCATTTCGTTTATTTACAAGAATGTGGAAATCCTTAGATAAATATTAAAATTTCTAACAAGATCTTCTATCAAGTATAAAAACAATGACAACGGCACAAGTTTATGATAACACCAAGGTAATTAGTGTAAATTTTACGTATTTATTATCACTATCAGGTGAGTAACTTTATAAGAAAATCGAGATTCTTTATGTCAAATTTGTGTCATTTTTTTCTGGAAAACAAAACACAAAAAAATGAATTTTTTCGTGCGTAATTTTCGTTCCCACATTCGTTTCCAATCAACTTATTCATCAACTCGTGTTCATTTGAAAATTAATAAATGCACCAAAGTGATATGTCAAGGTTTTACTGGTAAGCATGGTACAGTTCATAGTGAAAAAGCTATTGAATACGGTACGTTAATGGTTGGTGGTGTAACACCAGGAAAAGGTGGTCAAAAACATTTAAATCTACCAGTTTTCAATACCGTCAAAGAAGCACGTGAATCTACAAATTGTCATGCAACTGTGATTTATGTCCCGCCAAAATTTGCTGCAAAAGCCATCCATGAAGCTATTGATGCTGAAGTACCATTAATTGTTTGTATAACTGAAGGTATCCCACAACACGATATGGTAAAAGTGAAACATTATTTGTTACAACAAAACAAATCCAGATTAATTGGTCCAAATTGTCCTGGCATTATTCACGCTGGTAGCTGTAAAATAGGCATAATGCCAGCAATGATACATCAACCAGGCAATGTAGGGATTGTTTCCCGATCAGGTACATTAACATATGAAGCTGTTTATCAAACAACACAATTGAAATTGGGACAAACATTATGTATTGGAATTGGTGGTGATCCATTTAATGGTACTGATTTTATTGATTGTTTGGATATTTTTTTGAAAGACAAACAAACAAAAGGTATTATAATGATTGGTGAAATTGGTGGTGAATCAGAAGAAAAAGCTGCCGAATTTATAAGAAATTACGATAGAAAATATAGAAAACCAATAGTTGGTTATATTGCTGGAGTTTCAGCACCACCCGGACGTCGGATGGGACATGCCGGTGCAATTATATCTGGTGGACGTGGTGGTGCTAAAGAGAAAATGCAAGCACTTAGAGATGCTGGAGTTATTGTAACTGAATCACCGGCAATGATTGGACAAACTCTCTATAACGAAATGGCAAAATTTGATTTAATTTAATTAGAAACAAAATTACATTTTTGTTTCTAATACTTACTGACACTAATAGCGCAAATATATAGAAAATATTTTATCATTTCGACTGATAATACCATGACTGATATCATCATCGTAACACTGATTTGTTCGATATTATAATTGTTATTGTTAGTTTGTGACTATTCGATTTGTTAAATAAAATGATAGTATCTGAAAAATATTTAGAGTATTCTGAAAATGATGAAGAAAATCAACCATGTCTCACTGTAAGTCCTTTTTTTTTGACAAAAGTTTTCTGTGAGTCATGATTTGTTGCGATTATAAAAGCCGGAAATGAATCAGAATCATGTACTTGAACTGCCAAACATTATTGTAATAGTGATTTTTAAGCAATAATTTATTATATTCTCCTAATACCTAAGTATTTAGAATTGACGTAGTTATCTAATGGTGCGCTCTCAACCTCTGTACCGAAATGTACTCAATTTTGAGAGCTTCAGTTTTTCTAAAGCACACGTGTAAAAGGGCAGCTATAACTTCTCTGTCCCCGTTCATTAGCATCCTAATGAAAGTGTTTACATAACAAATTTCGCTTGAGTAGTGAACAGTTTGATTACATACATACGGTAGATAAGGCACAGCCTTAGAATGGAGGCACGGACGCTGTGGACATAGGATAACATTCGAAAAAAAAGTAATTTAAATTCTTTTCCCTTATCAAAATTATCTAGGCACGTGTTATTTTACAATTGATCGTGCAATTTAATAAAATTCCAATCCCATAAAACCGCACACCACTTTTCAATACCATCTTATTCTCAGATAAGGTAAATCTAATAAACGGTATCAACCTTGCCAGGCGTTATACGGCCCCCTTTATGCAAAACAAACCACTATACATATGTACGGTGATTTGTAAATAGCATTGATTATAAAGTAGTACTATGAGGTACTTTACGCTCAATGATTTAAAATATTCGAAATATTCTTTTTTGATTACAGGATAAGATAAAAATGAATACACCATTTACAGAAGGATCACTACCCCAATCGGCAGTGGTTGTAGATATTACCGAATTGGATAAGAATAGAGGCCAAAAATCGACTCAACAACAACAACAACAACAGCAGCAACAACAACAACCGGAACAACACCGGAAAAAAAATTCATTGTTAGCGCTATGTTTACGCTTGCGCCGCGCTACATTAGTTGATGTCCTTATTTTTATTCTAGGTGAATGAAACTCAGTATTTATCTAATAATTTTTAGGGTCATGTTATAGTTGCAAAATCGTAGACTGTGTCTTCAGTTTTTTTTTCAATGCATTGATAATTGTGATAACGAAAAAGTGTGGATGGTGGGGGAAACGGTGATTACAATTTCAATGTCAATATTAAACAAAAAGGTCTATTATCAATAATTTAACCTTGATTTTGTTAGATTTTAGGTTAGAATAGTGGAGTTCTTTTAATTTAAAAAATGGGCGAATCTTTACGGTTATCCCACCGGCGCCTCCACCATTTTTACACACGATGGTACCTATAATTTGACCGGTCTTTAGTTAATTTTTTGTTTTTTTAAAGAAAATGCGCCACCGATATAAAGTTCTTTTATGTAATTTTAATTATTTTAATAATTACCTTTAAATTAATTGTTTTTGTTTTTTTTCTGTTTGCAGTTACTGCAGTGATGCTGCTGATCGAACTTGGTTTTATACCAAACTCAAAATTAGGTTTCATATGTAAAGATCCAACAATTTCGTATCCATTTCGTGGTGATACGATTTCAGCAACGGCCTTATTAGTTGGTTGTGTTTTTGGGCCATTATTTGTCATTAGTTTTATTGAAGTTTTACGTGAGAAATCATATCAACGTGTATGTCTTGGTACTGTTTGGTATTATTATAAAGAAGGTTTAATTGGTGTAATGTTAGTATTATTAATAACGGAAATTATTAAAGTATTAGTTGGTGAACATCGGCCACATTTCTTTGATTCATGTGAACCGGATAGCAACCAATATTGCCAACCTGGCACCTTTATTTTAGATTATAATTGTACAAATAAGGCGTTAAGTCGTTTCGTTCGGACTGATATTGAACGATCATTTCCATCAGGACATTCATCAATCTCGATGTTTGTCTCTTTATATTGTGCTGTAAGTTGGCTCTACTGATGATTTCTATATTTAATTCTAATATATTTATTTTTTTTATGTTTAGTATTTAGTACAAGTAAGACTTCAGGATAATGCTATTACGAAAATCTCAAAAAGTTTCCTAATTGCTGTGTGCCTTCTATGGACTTGTCTATGTTCATTATCAAGAATAACAGATCATCGACATCATTGGTGGGATGTTCTAGCTGGTGATTTGCTGGGTATATGTGGAGCATTTCATACAACATTTTTATTGAATCATAAAGAAAAAGAAAATAATCATTTAGTAAGAAGTAATACGTCAACGACTTTATTGGATGAGAAAAATAAGGATGCTACTAGTGTGATTATTTAAAGGGACATTTTATAAGTTTGTAAAATTCGCGCAGTATTAAGGGAGAAAAAAAAACGAGAGTAATTTAATCCTTTTTGCAAGGATTGCCCTTACTAATATAATATATTTTATAATTTATTGTATATAAATTAATTTTTATCTGTATTCAGATATATATATACCTAAGTTAGACAATAAAATGAAAGCAATAAAGCGAAAATTCGAAAAGGGAAATTCAATTTATTATGAACGGGTTTTATCCTTTACCCTTCTGATCCGATCTATTCCCATGAAATCAACAACAATTCATACCTTCTGCCACATTTAGATAAATTATTACCTGACTTTCGCTTTTATAACCCTTCAACCTTACAATACTACAGCATTGCCGCCCTTTACATTGAAAAAACTTTCCTACAAATTTTCTTTCGACAAAGAAAAATAGAAATTCCAATGATTGACAGTTGGCACATTGCCCAAAAAACCGTCACTCTAATTTCTTCTACAACATGCAGTAATGAATTTGTTGGCACGGTCCAGTCCTCCTGTGCCGCCGCCGCCGCCGCAATAGCAAGCAAAATTCGGTCGATACCATACCACCACTTTCCCCGTCACCATATAGCTCTGGATGTTGTTCGGGTCGTATGTAGAGTCGCAGTGCTGTGAAAATCGTCGAGATGGGTAAGGGAATGTTTTGGTGGAAAAACGACACCACTGCCACCACCACCACCACCATCACTATTCAGCTGCCAGTCGACGACGAGCTTCTGCCGCCGCCGGCCGTGAGGAGGAGCCTCCATGGCGTACGATGACTCGAGAGTTATATACCCATACGGTAAGCGAAAGTTGTGTAGTTGTTTTCCCAAGTTCATGCTTGTTTGTAGGCGAACTGGATGAATTTAAGGCACGCGCCACCACTTTGTTGGTGTAAGAGAATCGGGAATTTTCCCTTTCTCTTTTCCCTTATCTGTTCATGGCTTTGATAAAATTATCCGGTAATCCCTAGCTGCCTGCAAAATTCGAACAATGGAACATATTGCGCTATTGCTGTAGTTTATTCCCTCTCTATCATACAGGATAGAGATAGTGATGCTGTACTTTTTATCAAATATATAGCATATGTATCAACTATATGATGTTATTCGAGTTTGATCATTGATTTTGAGCTTTTCGGTTTGATGGAAACTAATTTACCCAATAGCAGACAACTCACTACTAACATCAGCAGTCAACCAACGAACCAACCCCCCCGAAAATATTTTCTAGGTCACTGCATCTGCACGACGGGGAAAACAAAAATTGTTTCTGAAACCCACTTTTTATCCATTTCGTAATCTTTATTGATTTTTATTTCGTTTTCACTCAACTTCACTACGACAGTTAAATTGTCGCGAATTTTATCACATAAATAACAAAATAGGATAGTAGAAAATCTTCGATCTCCTTGAATTTTTGTTCAAAATGTTCATTTGATTTGATTGATACCGATGGATTTCCTTTGCATGTAGAAGAATGTCCCTAAACTTGTCCCAAATGGGAACATTATTCTTCCGTAAAATGCATTAAAAGTTTTCGAAGGGGCGCTTATAGATTTTATTATTTATGGCTGCGTCGCGACGTGTCTCTTCAATTTTCTGCCGGAAATTCTTTTAAAATCCTGTTTTTATATTATATAGAAAAGGAAAATATAAGCTCCCACTCTACATAAGTACTGTACTACCGCATATAGTGTTTATCTCTCTAATAATAATAATTGATGTTTATTTTTTGTTTTTTTAGAGTCTTTCTTTAATTTTTGTTGCAGGTGGCCGGTCCTGGCGGCCGCCTTCTAATCACCGGTAAACCGGAATATCTGGGCCAAGTACTAGCCTCTTTGGCCGTCTCTTTAGGCACCCTCACTGCCGGTTTAGGGAAAGGTTACAGTTCTCCGGCAATAGCTTCATTACAGCAACGTGACGCTGATGCCTTTCCTGTAACAGGCCAACAAGCCAGTTGGCTAGCCAGTTTGTCAATTTTGGGTGCTCTATTTGGAGCACCTTTAGGTGGTGCAGCCGTTCGTTGGGGTCGACGTCGGACTTTAATCTTTGCCAGTATACCATTATCTTTCTGCTGGATATTAATTGTGTTTGCTGTCAGTGTGGAGATTATGTGTTTGGCAGCGTTCCTTAGTGGGTTTTTGATTGCAATTGTGCAATTATCCGCCCAAGTGTATGTTAGTGAAATAGCTGCACCAGCCGTTCGTGGTGGATTAAGTGGTTTATTGAAAATTAGTACACATACGGGTGTTCTGGTGGCGTACGCAGCTGGTGCATTCCTCGATTGGCGGCAATTAGCTGCCATTATTGCTCTAGTACCGGCAGCAATGTGTCTAGCTATGTGGAAGATACCGGAGAGTCCAGGATTTTTAGTTTTACGTGGTCGAGATGCTGAAGCTGAAGAAGCACTAAGATGGTTACGTGGAAATCATGCAGATTTACGTTTAGAATTAGCAATTCTACAGACGCACGTTTTAAGTAGAACCGTTTCAAACAGTCCACGATTATTATTAAGAACCTTATGGACGCCAGCTCTAATTGCTTGTGGTTTAATGTTTTTTCAACGTTTCTCTGGTGCGAATGCTTTTTATTTTTATGTTGTCAGCGTTTTTAAAGAGACTTTCGGCGGAACAAATCCACATAGTGCTGCTGTTGCTGTAGCTGTTGTTCAATTATTATCATCACTCCTATCCGGATTGTTAGTTGATAATATTGGGAGACTTCCATTGTTAGTAGCTTCCAGTGTTTTAATGTCCTTAGCTTTAGCTTCATTCGGTTCATTTGCTTATTATGAAGATGCCCATCATAAGAATGTTCCAAATTTAGATTGGATTCCATTACTATGTGTTTTAATTTTTACTGTTGCTTTTTCATTAGGTATCAGTCCAATCTCTTGGCTATTAGTAACAGAACTGTTTTCATTAGAACATCGCGGCGTTGGTACAGCGTTAGCAACGGCTTTCAGTTATTTATGTTCATTTATTGGCGTGAAAACTTTTATTGATTTCAAAGAATTAATAGGGTTGTATGGTGCTTTCTGGTTATACGCGGCAATCTCTGTTTGTGGCCTATGTTTCGTTGTCTGTTGTGTACCGGAAACTAAAGGACGTGATTTAACTGAAATTGACACAGTCAGATGATCTCAGCTTGAAATCCTTGAACAACGAGGAGAAAGAAAAGGGAGAGTTAGAGAAAGGCATAAAAGACGTACAATTTCCATCAGTGTTGTTGAACGGTATTGCTGAGGGGGAGAAGGAAAAGAAAATGTTGTGATACAAACATACACACAAAATCGTGATATTTTTCACAAACATACAAAAGAAATCCTTTTCTTAATCATATCCTGTTGTGGTCAATTTTTCTTCCGCCATTTATTTCTCGTTTTTTTCTTTCGTTAGCATTCTAATGCGAGCTTTCAACACACAACAAAAACGCAACAAAAAATTAGATTTAATATTAGGCTTTAACGTAAAATTAGTGGTCCAGTTTGACAATATCATCATAAAAAACAATGTAGGACAATCTTGTTGTTGTTATTGTTGTTGTAATTTTCCCCATTTTACAATTTTGACCTAAGATAAACAATAACAACAACAACAACAGGATTGTTTTATTTGAAAATTTTGACAATATTTAGTGACAATATCAACATGATCAAATTTACGATTAGAGTGACTATAGTTGAAATAAGGAAACTTAAAGAATTTTAGGTGCTATTTAGAAGCTTTAGCAAAGATAATCAATTAATGTACCTTAGTTGTTTTCTAGACTTACGCAATGTCCAATGTCAATCCTTTAAAGTGGTGGAAAATTCAAATCCACCTTGAAATTAATGTAAAATTTGAACGATTTGGTAATTAAATTAAATACGAAACAACCATATAGCTTTAATTTAGATTTAATTGAAACAATTAGAATAAATGAGGAAGTTTTATTTCGTGAATAAATTCGTACAAGGTGTATTTAAATTTTCCATCATCATTCAACCGAGAACAATAACAATTTAAAGCTCAATTTAAACGTAGCCTATCTCCAGGACAATATCAATACAATTTAGCTGAATTTGTATATATAAAATTTAAACTGACGAAAAAAAAGAGGAATTTTTTTTTGATATATTTTAACAACAATTGCGGACAGATCTCCATTGTTTCCAGTTTTATAAATGATAAAATATCATAACTAGGTTGGACATGTACATATCGTATAATAACGTGAATTTTCTCTTCACTGATAAAATAGGAAATACAATGGAAATCTAGTCTAGTTGCATTTTTTTTCTTTTTTAATATTACGTAAACTGGTCAGTATATAAATCATGTTTTTTCTTTAAAAAGAATATCATAGCCGGTCTATGGTATACGAATGTGATGTTTTTATGACCGAACAAGAGATTATAAGAAGAAAAAAATGTTTTATCTTTATAGAAGTAGCTGTTGTGGATGATGAAATAATTTATTTATATTATTGTAATATAAAAGCGCTTTGACAATAATTTTAAAATTGCTCCCCTTTTATATATTAGTCTACTTTGTACTAGATGATATTTATAAATGAATAAAAATGAAAATCTATACATTAGAAATTATTGTTTTATTCACCAATTATCATTACAATAAACAATAGCAAGATTGGTAAATGATAAGAAATAAAAGTGTTCAAAACCAGACGATAACAATATTGGTTTGTCATGTCAAAATACTCCAAAAATTCTAAAAATGCCACATGTCGTATGTCTCACCGAAAAATATCTCCTTTAGGAGCTGCGCACACTGGGTCGGAAACGTCCGTCACGTCCGTAATTAAAATAATTGCTTCTAATGGGACTCTCGAATCGAAATGAGTCGGCCCAATCCGTCTCAATTTGAGATTCAATTTTAGACGGGATGGACGTGACGGACATTTCCGACCTGGTGCGCGTAGAATCTTAGCTACCTCGAGCGAGTCCACAGTGATCAAAATGTGCGTCGTACGGTGTTGTTGACGCAAGACTGTGCGTGCGTCCGTAAATTGATCTCACGATCAATGTGTTCGTCGTATGCGAAAATTTTCATGAAATTCAACGCACGCTTTCCAGTCATTGTCGGCTTTTGATGAAGCTCGGAGAAATTTGCATTGTAAGATTATAATCTAATCCACTGCAAACAGACGTGTTGAGTACCAGTACACAAAGTAGAACGTAAATACTTGTTTAGCAAGAACAGTTAATCTTCGGCGAAAATTTTTATCAATGTAGACTCGGCTTTACATTGATTATCACGACTGTAAACTCGCAAGAACCAATATGAAACGAGATGGTCTGGTCGATTCGATTCCACTTTAGTGCGCGCAGTATCTTTAAAACGAAGAAAAAATGAAGAGATTTTTTCCACACAAGTGTAGATTAGAGAGCTATTATTATTAAAAAAGGGGCAGTGGGCAGGCTGTAGTATTAAAGTAATGACCCTTGTTATACAGTCTTTTGTTGTTAACGCATAACGTTTTCCATGGTAGGAGGAACAAAAAACAGTACATTGCAAGAACTAGGGGGCTATATTAACACAGTGAAACCATACTAATGTTTATATACATTGTCATAACTAGAGATAGTCATATTAAATTCATTCCAGATGTCCCAAGACCCATAAATCCTTCCCTATCATGCATAGTACTAAATCGTTAAACAATTTACAACGAGGAAATTAAACTGGCTTATAGTGTCTTTAATAGAATATCCCTGTGTTGTTCCTAATATTATATAAACCGGATTTACGTTTAATTCAAACATCTCTCCCAATTAATCCGGATTAAGAAGTTTCTACTAACAAAAATAACTTTAAATACCTATATCGATTGTGACAAAAAAATTGAGAAATAATTAAATCAAAATTCGTATTTTTCCTTCTTGTATAATATTTTTAACAATTTGCTTATATATCTGACATCTCCCATACAAAAACCACTTCATAAAAATTGAAATGAAAGTGAATTTAAAATTACCACTTAAAAAGAGATTTCAGGAGATTTTCAAGTACAGTGACTTTAACATATTTGAGAGTCATTGAAAGAAGCTAACGAACAAAGATAAAAGGGATGGAAAAACTCTGGAAATTGAGCTGGAAAACAATAAAATGGATCAGAGATTCAAGGGTTTTCCGCATTAAAAAAAAAAAAAGAATTAACAATTCACTTAGGTAGGTATACGGTAAAAACCCTCTTAGGACCTCCGCTCACCAGGCCCGAACCGACCGACCCGACCGTCCCGACCCGTCTCGGAAAAAATTAAAAGCATTGATTCTAATGTAAGTCCGCACACGGAGACCGACAGAATTCCGAGACGTCGTTTCCGAGCCGTGTCGGTCTCCGTGTGCGGACTTACATTAGAATCAATGCTTTTAATTTTTTCCGAGACGGGTCGGGACGGTCGGTTCGGCCGCCGTGTGCCAAGGTCCTTATACGAATTAAACGAACTAGGGTAACACACAGTCCGAATAATCGAATCTGTGAATGTGTACCCATCAATATTTTCCGGAATACACACGATGTCCCATCGCAAAGTGCCTACGTCTCCCAATTATTGACAGTTTTTGCATTCCAATTTGTTTGCAAATCAGTAGAGCCCTTTTCACCAGAAAACTACATAGTAGATGTCTTTTCTGGTCAAACGGACTATTATAAACAGGCCTATTGCAGAATGTGGTACTTTCACTTGGACATCCTGTACCTATATGTATTAATCGTCCGTTGTAGGAACACCCAAACTGGAGCATAGTCTCTTCGTTCATCATAAACCCATTGCGCACTCTCGCTGAAAGTTCTTCTTACAATGAACGATTAATACCTTCTGATGTGTGACGCAGGTAACCGACAGTCCGTATAATGGAAATCCGGATCAGAGAGCTTTTACTGTACCTATATGCTACCGGAAACATTGCGGTATTATTTACCGCTTGATTAAATTAAAACGAGATATTTATTAAACTTTCTTTAAAGAATTCCACTTTCACTACATTGTCATGATGATGGAATTTTACTCTCTCTCTCTCTTTGAAAGAATGAGACTTTAATAATAAAATACAGAGCCAAAAAGAGGGTGGAATTTATAAACGAGAATTACGTTTGGTTGTTTGAAGATTTGTTTGTTTTTCTTCCAATTTTTTATTGTTTTATAAAATATGAACCTTGTTCAACACAATCATTTTCTGAAATTTGCTCCTACACGTGTATTTTAAACAAGGAGAGAAAATTCGAGAGATGTACAGAAGATAATTGATAAAATAGTAAACAGTGGCGTAGTGTTAACAATATTATGCCTTCCTTATTCTCTAAAGGTGTGACTACAAGAGGAAACTATTCTCCTTTAATTGCGTCGTCTCTCTTTCTATAAAAAAAAAAACAGCGAGAATGATTGCTTCCTCTTTATTTTTAAAGAAGGAGGACATAACTATCTCTATTTTTAAACAGAGAGAAGAAAAGTTACGAGAGAAAAACACCTACGTTAGTAATTTACTTATAGAATGTACAAATTTTAAAAAAAGATTAAAAATCTTAACTCAGCATACTGGGCTGAATAGTTTTATCGCCAGAACATCCTTAAAATATCCGCTAAGGGTCCCTTTCTAAGCTTGCGAAGAGGAGGATGAAACCTCCCTGCAAATATTGTGCTAAGCGAGACACTAAAAAGTCTTTAAGCTCGGCATTTTGCAGATGAATATCTTACTACAGAAGATATTTACAATTTACTGGACTTTATTCGACACACAGGGCTGCTATTACTGCTAAAGGGGAGAGATAAACAGTAAGAGACAAAAAGGGGGCGTAAAAAACCTTTTAGGCCGAAGTGCAATGTGTACGGGCGTTAGCAAATCACACAAAACAGTAATAATAATAATAATAGATTGTTTGCGTAAAATTAGCGGTAACCTAGAAATTGTAAAAATCACGAATTTCGACATTTTTTTGTTTAACAATAAAAAAATAATAAATATAAACAATTTACTTAATAAACATAGATTAAAAACAAAATAATAATCTTTTAAGTTAAATGGAAACTAGTCCCTGCAAATTGATCGTATGTAACGCCACTGGTAGAAAGACAAAAGTCACGTGACTTATGACTGTCAGTTCTCAACCAATCACAGTCCGCCAAATACCACATACGATACGTTGATAAGTTGTTGTGTGTGTGTTGGTGTACTGATAATAATAAATATGTCATAATTGTTGAAAATAATCAAATAAATAAATAAATTGATAATATTATTGTAATATTCCAGTGACGAAAAATAGAAAATCCAGATTATTCCATTTAAATCAAAGTGAATCACAATAATAAGAATATGGAAACATTGCCAATCACTTTAATTGTAAAGGCACCTAATCAACAAATTGAAGATCAAACAATTAAATGCGAATTATCATGGACTATAAATAAACTAAAACAACATTTATCTGAAGTCTATCCTAGTAAACCTGTAAGTATTTCTATAAAATAAACCAATAATACCTAAATTAACAAACCAAATTTATAGCCAAAACATGAACAAAAATTGATCTATTCTGGTCAATTACTAAGTGATTCGGTTACTTTAAAAGATGTTTTAAGACAATATGAAGGCCAAGAAATACATACAGTTCATCTAGTTTGTACAACAAAACAAAATATGTCATCACCACCATCAATGACAAATCAATCAACAAGACCAGTGATCCCAGCACCATCGCAAACACCACCCAATAGTTCTACAACAAGTACAACAACACCAACAACAACTGCAAATACACCTACAACAAATAATCAAAGTTTACCCAATATATGGACAAATCCACCAGTCGATCCAAGAGATCCTAATCAGTATGCAATGCAATTAGCATGGATGCAACAAGCTTATCTACAATATATGACGCAATATATGCAACTGTAAGAGTATTTTTTTAGTTTATTGCCAACAAAAAAGGATTAATACTTTGTTTATAGGGCGGCAAATTCTTATGGTACTCAACCAAACCAACAACAAACTCCAGATGAGAATTTTCCCCAACAACAACAGCCACAACCACCCCAACCACAACCAGTTCCTGTACGTGATCCTGACAATCCTGAACGTGATTGGCTTGATGTTTTCTATATGTTAAGTCGTGTTATGATATTATTCAGTGTTGTTTATTTCTATTCAAGTCCAGTACGTTTCATATTTGTTCTATTACTTGGTTTTGCTTTATATCTGTATCAGATTGGTTTCTTTAGAAATATCAATAATAACAATAATATTATTAATAATAATAATAACAATAATAATAATAATCCAGTGCCAGGTAATAATGATCCAACGATAAATGGACAAGATGGACAACAACCACCACCACAACAACAACAACAACAAGAGGAACAAGCACCATCTCGATTAATGATTGTTTGGACATTTTTTACAACATTTTTTGCATCATTAATACCAGAAATACCAAATGCTGTTTAGAATTTGATCATTTTTTTCCAAATTTAGATACACACTTTGTATTATTTACATGTTGTACATTAGGCTTTTAAATGTAAATATATATTAAAAAACAAACAAAAAATTTTATAATTAGCATTTAGCTTTAAAAATGTGATTTAAGTATTTAAGTATACTGAATTATTAATTTACCTTATATTTTGTGTGTTTAGTTTATTATCAAATTGTTGAAATTCCCTATACAATTCTAATAAAAAATTTTATTAGATTTTATAACTAGATTTCGATTATTTCAATATTCCCGAAACGTTATTTGTAGCCGGCGCAGGTATTTGGGGGCTTGCCCAGCAACATACCCCAAAGAGAGTGCATTTGCAGCGCATTTGGGGGCTTGAAACTTAACATTTGTTTAAGGGGCCACTCACTGATGTACACCAAATAAAATGGGTTGTATTATCAAACTCAAGCTTCAGGAGCCCCTGAAACTTAAGCTCTATAAAGATAACGAAATAAAACGAATCATAACTAATTAGAAAAGTTATTTATTTTATAAATATTCAAATAAAGTACAACAATACAACCTTAAATTAAGAATCGTCAGCATTAATTTTATCCAGAATATTTTCAATACTTTCTTCATCATCATCATCTGAATCTGAATCTTTATTATCAGTTTTTCCATCATTTTCATTACGATTTTCCACAACTTCCATTATTTCATCTTCATTTTCAATAGTATCGACACGATTTTCCTTCTCGCTATTAACAGATTCTTGTGAAAATCCATCGTTTTTATTACGATTTCCCTGATTTTCCACAACCTTCATTATTTCATCTCCATTTTCAATAGTGTCGCCACAATTTTCCTTCTCGTTATCAACAGATTCTTGCGAAAATCCAGTTTTTCCACCTTCTGTAGTAATTTCATCATTTCCCACATTGTGAGTAGTATTGTCCTTACCATCATTGATGAATTCTTGCGAAAATTCCGCTTCTAATAGTTGTTCAGTAATTTGATTAGATTCTGTTATTATCGATAAATTCTGTGTATCCTCTTGAATCTTTTTTAATCTCTCTTCTCTTAACTTTTGTGCTCGTTCACGATTCAAACGAATTCTTTCCGCTTGTTCTTCATCAATATCGATAACAGGTGGTGATTCAATGATTTCTTCTTCTTCATCATTATCATTATCATCATCATTGTCATTAATTATTGGCTCATCAATTACATCCAAATCCATTCGTATACGTTTAATATGTGTTTGTACGGTTTTTTTCGAACCCAATTTCTCAATTTTTGCAATACAATCATCAAATGGTAATTTGGGGAATAAACGATGACACCAATATTCATATGTTTTTAATAAAACATTAAGATCTTGTTCTTCATTACCTTTACCTTTGAATTTAACACGTTCAAAGTATGATGGTAATGTTGAAAGACCTCGTGGTCCTTTTAATGTTTCTTGATTCAATGTTGGACGTGGATTCAATACAATTCGTTTCGGTTTCACTGGTTTTGTTGTTGTTGTTGGATTGTCTTCATCTTGTTCTTGTTGTTCTTCAATATTTTCTTCAATTTCATCATTTTCATGAATTGTTTCTAGATTATTTTCATCGAAATCTTCACTATAAAGATCTTCAGACGTGATCATCTTTTCCCGCTATTTTCTTGACACTTAATTTAAGGTTATGTTGTCATCTAAAATTATTAATTATTTCAACAATATTATACAAAACTAATTAAAATCTGTAGATTTATGATTAGAATCAGGATCATTATCAGTTGACGTAGAAAATTTCTTCAAATTTTCATCATTTTCATTGATTTTTGTTAGAAATGATTCTAATAATTTTTTATTTAAATGATCAATTTGTGTACGTTCACGTACGGGCTGAAGTTCTTCATATTGTTCCGAACTATCTGATGAAATTGGATTTTTACTCGGCATTGTCTTTTAAGAAAATTTCGAATTTTCCTCCAGGAAAACTTACAGGAAAACTCAATTATCAAGTACACCGATAGATGGCGGCAAATAGAAATTTCACTAGAGATTTCAAAAATACCTCGAGCAATGGCTGCGTTCATTTTCACCACTACCAAAGATTAAATATTGACAAAAAAGATCACTCAAAGCAAAACTGTTGATTTTTTACACTTAAACTTCTTGGTCGAGTGATCCATTTTGTTGATACGCTATTAATTCACTTGGTTCGAAATTCGGGAAGATCACTTTCCCGCCATACTCGTCTGGTGGAAGTGAAGAAAGTGATGCGATTTGCCACCGAAGTAGCGGGGATGCATGGGCCCCATTTTGTACGGGCACATGTTTTAGTTCAATCACCCGCTAAAGGGGCGCTAGTGTTCCTGTTATCCATTTTTACTTGTGACTTCTCCAATTCATTACTGTGTTTTGTGCTCGTAAACTAAAAAAGGCAAATAACTGAAAATGGATTTGGAGAATTTTAGAAAAATGGCTAGAAATGCAATTTATATAAAACATTTCAACGATGATTTCTATCAAGCAGTAAATGAATTGAATAAATCTCAAAGTATTGGTGTTGCAGCATTAGGGCATAATACAGTTGATTATAAAAAAGGTTTTAGTTTAATAGTTATGTCGAATTTCAAGTGTGTTTTCATTTTCGACATATTGGCATTGGAACGATTAAGTTATCTAAAAGATATCTTTGAATCTCCTTATATAAAAAAAATTGTTCATAATGGAAAACTACTAAATGCTTGTCTTTATCATAAATATCAAGTTAAATTGAATAATGTATTTGATACACAAATAGCTGATACTACATTGTCGATACGAGATGATCATGGACAGAATAGTGAAAGAAGTCTGTGTGAATGTTTAACTTATCGTTTAAGTTTGCCAACAATCTTGGAGGAGTCAATGGTGGCATTTGATAATCCACAATGGGATATAAGACCGATTGGTAAAACAGACATGCTATTTATGTCCAATTTAGTGGTGTTCCTGTTTGCATTACACGATAAACTGCAAAGAGAATTGATGAAAGACATGTATGAAGAAATGAAGACTGGCTACATATAATTTGCTCAAAAATCCCCTAATGATGGAGTTGGGGGAGGCGAAGCAGCACCAGAAGATGCACATCTGTGATCAAAACAGTCTCATGTCATTTGCTCAATTTATCATTTATTCAACGTCATTTACTTTTTTTTAATGAATTTTTTAATAAATTTGTTTTATTATTGGCATTCCAATGATTTTCTAGAATTTGAGGTTAGAAATATTTTAACATGTGACCAAATAATTGGGGATCAATCGCCCCATTTATTATTGTTGTGGTTAAAGTGCCGTCGTGACGTCACTCGTCCACATGTTTTTGTTTGTTCAATGGAAGTGGTTAAAGTGTAAAAATGGATCCGATTTTATTGCAGAAACAATTACGAGAAAATGCCAGTGATTTACAAGATTTCTATAAAGATTTAAAGAATTGGGGTGAAGAAATGAAACGTAAAGATGAATCATTAATGAAATCACCACAACCATCATCATCGAATCAAAAAGACAATACGGTAACAAAAACATAACCTCACTTATTGTTATCATTATTGTTTATTGTATTTTTATACAAATTCTAGACAATTCCACCAGTTAAACAGGTTAAAATTGAGAATAATAGTAAAAAACGACAATTTAACAAGAATGACCAACAAAAGAAAGTCGGTATCACTGATTATTCAGCATGGGAGAAATTCGATGCTGATGCTGAATGTGAACGAGTTGATTATGATGAAAATGATGAATCAGAATTAACTGATGAATGTGATGATAGTGGACGTGATCAAGCATTTGTTGAAAAAGAAAAAGTTTGTACAATTTTGTGTTTAAACAAAAATTTGTAGTAATTTTGAAAAAAATTCTAATTACAGGGAAATAAATTTGTCCGAGACAAGAAATGGAATGAAGCTATTGAATGTTATACAAAAGCAATTGATTATTATGCATTCGATCCTGTATTTTATGCAAATCGTGCTTTGTGTTTCCTAAAAATTCACAAGTAATTGTTTAATCAATATTCAATACGTTTCTATGGTAATAATACTTTTTTTGTATAATTCCAGTATGATTAAAGCAGAATCCGATTGTACGATGTCGTTAAAATTAGATTTAAAATATGTGAAAGCATATCAGAGACGAGCAGCAGCACGTGAAGCACTTAATCGATTAGAAGATGCTGAATATGATTTATTGAAAGTCTTAGAATTAGAACCAAAAAACAAAGAGTCAACAAAAGCATTGATGGATTTACGGAAAAAATTAGAACAAATTAAAAAGGTACAAAATTTTGTGGCCAAGTAAGGGTTGGCTTTGAATAAGAAACGTATGTCTATACTTTATCGTTTGTTACTAACCTGTCATATTAAGTTGGGTTAATGTTAAGGACTTGTGTGTCTAAAAATTGCTTCAACCATCTGAATCAATACGTACGTAAAGGACATACGTTTCTTGTTACTCGAAAAAAATATGTTCAATTCACAATTTTCGCAGTATTGTATTCAGTAACGGTCATACCACGGTGGCTTACCGGTTCCCATTCGAACACCGAAGTCAAGCACCGTTGGGCACGGTTAGTACTTGGATGAGTGATCGCCTTGGAACACCATGTACTGTTGCTATCTTTTTATTGTGTTATTATTTTAGTTTCTATAACAGAAAACTGCTTCTTTTACTAATCAGATTATTATTATTATTTTTAGTGTGCAGAAAGTGAAAAACGGCCAGTCTCAAAATTTGCAGCATCTCGAGTTCAAAAGAAATCACAAAATCCTATTATAACAACTCCGAATACAAATATTCAAAATCAAACTATTGATAATAAACCGACAACAACACGATGGTTATCAAATGATGATAATAATATATTTTTAGTAAAATCAATTAATAAACCACCACATTTGCGATCAAAAAAACCATTGAAACGTATAGAAATTGAAGAAATTGATTCATTAAAAGAAACAAAACCGAAAATTGTAGAAGAAACGGAAATTGTTACTAAAAATGAATCAACAACAACAAAACAACTACCAGTAGCATTTGGAGATAAAATAATTGAAAGACACGAACCAGGATTTCCAAATAAAAATAATGAAATCAGCCAAAATATGCTACAAAATTATAATAATGATAATAATAATAATAATAGAAATAATATTGGAATGGTAGCACCTAAGAATTCTGTACAATTCCTTTTGAATTGGAAACATTTAAAAAGTATTGAATCAAAATATAATTATTTAAAATTAATAGAACCAAATGATATACCGTTAATATTTAAAGAATCATTGGATAGTGATCTAATTAGTGATATCTTAAATATTTTAGTTAATTGTTTTATTAAAAATAATAGAATTTATGATTTCCTGTTCTATTTAACACAAGTTAAACGATTTTCAACATTTACAATATTTATGACATCAACTGATAAGAAGAGTAAGTATTCTAATAAATAATAATAATTCTATTTATAGATTTAATTGTGTGTGTGTCTATTTTAGATGTATGGAAGTTAATTGATCATATCAAAGAGAATGAAGGGAAAGAACGTGAAGTGATTGATCAACTTATTAAAGTTTTTGAATTATAAATTATAATCTCTTATATCTTGTCATTATTGAGTTTAAATAAACTAATTATCCAGAAAACTCATAAATTTCCTGTTATTCCTTAGAAATGATCGACGAGATGTTTCCTCGAAATAATGATAATTCTATAGTTATTGTTTGTTTGAAACGGAATACACATGTTTTCCTGCACGTGTCGTTTGTTTATTTATTTATTTATTTGATATGAGGGAAAACGCAGGTACTCCCTCTCCGTAAATTAAGTACATATTTACAGAAAGGATTTTATTGGCACACATTAAATTTTTAGGCATTTTAATGGATCGATGGCCTCTCCACTTGTTTGGTAGGCTGTGACGTCATTTTCTATCAGTCTGACGTCATTAGTTCCCTAAAGAATATGACGGTCTCAATGATTCTTCAACATGAATCTGAAGAAATGTTGAGTTCTTACGTGTTAAACCTCGCGGGTGCGCATCAACAAATGATATTTGAAGGAGGTTCCTAGTAAAGAAAAGTTTAAGAACCGCTGGTCTAACATATGATGACAATATTTGGAATAAGTGCTACTCCTTAAGCGTTAAAATCATAAGCGCCCTTAACAAAATCCTACCAGTCTTAAATGGGCCACACGCTTAACTGTGCCTTCAATACTACATGTTACGTCATTCAAAAGATCAGGAATCCAGTCGTCCAATTAGAATACCTTCTGCCACTGCTACAGAAACAATGATGTCATACGTTTGGCAGAAAGTGACGTCACACTCTATCAAAGTAATGGAGATCCCACAACCCATTCGTTTAAATGATTAATTTTTATTTTGAATGAAATAAGGCGGAGCTTAGATCGTATGATAGTAATCCCCACTTTCATTCTCTATATCATACGATTACTATTACACGCGTCTCTATTTTAGTTTGGTTTTCTTGACTATTTTTATTAGACACGTTTGTAGCAAATACTTCGCTTGAACGAAAACATGTTGTTTTGAACGAGTCCGCCTATAAAAACCAATTAACAATAACAACAATTCATCAAATAGTTATTAGAGTTTGTTGTGAATAAATCTCTTAATAAGGAAATATTTTCACAATTAATAAAAACAAGTGATACGATACATTGGTGATAGAAAAAAGGGACTGTAGCCTCAAACGAATCTCTGCGTTTTTGGATTCCAATCAATTAGGTATTTTCTTTTTAATATTAATTTAATTAATAAATCTCGAATATACTGTTTTCTAATTAATAATTAATTATTTTGTTTGCGCAACTACTAGTGTCACAATGTCAACAAATATCAGCTGATTATTGTTGCCATTCAACTCTTTCAATCATTTTATGACATTTTCCGTATTATCACCTTAATTATTTAGTGATATGGTCAAAATTTCAGTATTTTAACTATTAATTATTCACCAATATGTTTCTAATTAGTATTATTGTCCATAAATTAACGTCATCCGATTACGTAATTAACACAAAAAAAACCTTGCCAAGATTTGTTGTTTTCTAGACATCCCAGTCATCCTATAAATAAATAATAATCAATGATAAATAATCGTTATTTTCAGATATTCGGGTAGTCCTGCAATCGCTAAAATGACGACAAAAACTTTAACATTAACACAATGGAAATTATTACAACAAATCAAGAAATATTTAATAAGGTTTACGTTAAATAATAATCAACAAAACTTTGAAAATGTTTTACATAAAGAAATGGCACAGTTTCTACAACGATTACAACCATCAGTTTTTGCTAATCAACTTGTACGTTATTTTGAATCGTTATCACCAAAGAAGCCTGAAATCCCTACAACAACAATAACAACACCAAATCCTAACAGTATTTCATTACCAAATGTTTTAAATGATTTAAAAGCCAAAATAATGAAAAAAGAAATAGATTGTATTCAAAAAATTGTACCGAAATGGAGAGAACTTGCAGTTTCTAAAGTAAGTGTTATAGTTTAGAGGTTACTTACTGAAATTTTGAGGTTAATTCAAAATGGTTTCCAACAGGTATCAGTTTCTTCACGTACACAACAGATTCTTCACTCACTCAATCTAACTGAGAATGATGATAATAGATTGAAACGTATTGAGGAATTAATTGAACATCTTAAACAGTATCCAGAAGCTAAACATAATTCAGTTAAAGTAAGTGTTATGTCCTGTAAGTTTTAGGGAACAGTGTGAAGATGGCTTAATGCTTATTGGCAGAGAAAATTGAATTTATATCAAATTTTGGTGGTTTTGTATTAAAATATTCAATGAAAAGTTATATTTTAAACATATTTGTCCGATATTATTTATATTTATTAATAATTATTGTTGTAAATTGGTTGGTAATACCAACTGTGACAATTAAACTCTCTAGAATTGTGCGTAAATTAAGCCTGATTCACACGAAAATTGTCGCAACTTGTGGTATTTAAGTGAAGTTTTTGTTCTAGGATGGTGCGATTCGTTCATTATTACGAATCTATCGTAAAACTAAAAATTCTGAACTGTTATCAATAACCAATGAATGTTTAACACGTTTAGGTTATATACATCCAGTTAATGGTCATGGTATACGTATTTTATCAATTGATGGTGGTGGTGTCCGAGGTATTTTAGTTATAGAAATGTTAAAAAAATTAGAAGAATTAACTGGTAAACGTATTTATGAATTATTTGATATAATTTGTGGTGTTAGTACTGGTGCTATATTAGCTAGTATGATTTGTATCAAACAAAAACAATTAGATGAAATTAATGAAATTTATCGTGATATAAGTACAAAAATTTTTACACAATCAACAATTAAAGGAACTAGTAATTTAGTATGGTGTCATTCGTATTATGATACAGCTTTATGGGAGAAATTATTAAAAGAACGGATTGGTGAACAAAGTCTTATTAGTACCAGTCGAAATATTAAAGGACCTAAAGTAAGTCAATCAATAAAATAGGCAAAAAACGTATGCCCATTCGTTTAGATTAGTTCATATGATTATTACCCTAGCGCCATCTATGTAGATTTAACACCCACCATGTCATGACATACTTGATAGAGTGTTCTCTATTCGAATTGATTTTGATCTTTTCTTTATTCTGCTTGTAGTTATGTGCCTTATCAGCGATTGTAAATCAGACAAGATTATCGGCGTATGTATTTCGTAATTATTCATTACCATGTCGTATTCAATCACAATACCAAGGTAGTCATGAACATTTAATATGGGAAGCTGTACGTGCATCAGCAGCTGCACCAACATATTTTGAAGAATTCAAATTAGGTAATTTATTGCATCAAGATGGTGGTATTTTAATAAATAATCCAACAGCTGTTGCTATACATGAAGCGAAATTAATTTGGCCAAATACACCAATACAATGTGTTGTATCATTTGGTACTGGACGTACTGTACCAAATCCAATTGAATTCCATAATACTAATAATAATAATAGTAATTTGCGAGATTCATCAATGAATAATTCATCATGGAAACGTAAATTTTATGCAATCATTGATAGTGCAACAGATACAGAAGGTGTACATACAATGTTATCCGATCTATTATCAAATCATATTTATTATCGTTTCAATCCATATTTAACAGAAATGTTAGATATTGATGAGATCAATCCAAAAAAATTGGAACAATTACAATGGGATGCTTTAATGTATTTAAGACGGAATGAAGATAAATTTCAAGATGTTGCAAAAGTTTTAAATCGTGAAAAGAATTTCATACAGAAAACAGTCGATTGGTTGAATGTACAAAAAGAAATTTATGGCTTTAAATATACACAATTTTAATAACTGTGATTAAGATTTTTCTGCTTTTCAATTTCAAAAATTGCGTGTGTGTAGGTAGATAGAAAAAAGGATTGTGATATTTTTATAGAGATTCGACATTTAGAAATAAATATTGTTATTTTTTACGTTTCTTTTTTTAATCAAATTCTCAGAATATTCTTACAATACAAAAATAAATAGAAGATCTATCGTGAAGCTGAAGATTTTTGGCTATTTCAAATATACCGCCAATAGTTTGTTAGTACCGCCATCTCACCAAAAAACGTATGAACTAAAAATTATGTTGGCTAAAATTAGGTTTTTTTTACGTTGCTGTTGGTAGCCTTGAAATGTCAATTGTCAAATGATAAATGTCAATATTTGAACTGGAAAATATTTATAGAGCCTGTTTTACATTAAAAACCCAGAAATTAAGTTGTTATTACCATTTTCATTTGCTCAGTAAAGTGCAAACTTAGTGCTAAAACGACTCGCATTAGTTACAAACAAAAAAGATGTAAATTTTAGCCAACCTAATTTTTAGTTCATGCGTCTTTGTTGAGATGGCGCTGTCAACTATTGGCGGGTGTTTTAAAATGCCCCAAGTCACTTCAATCAGAACAGCTGTATCAGGTGTAAAAAAAAAGTTTGTGTAATTTACATTTGTTATGGTAAATATATCCTTTTTGATGGCTAATTAATTTTGATAGTCCTAAAAAAAAGTAAACCTGTCTGCTTGTAGCCTTGAAGCTCGAAGGTCAACTAATCTAATCCAATGATTATATTATAAATATTATAATCTAGCTAAATAATTGCTGAATCATTTAATAATCATGACATCAGCGAAAATTGTCAAGTAATAATACAAATGTATAAGATCCTATCAGTAGAGAAAATTCGTTTAGTCCGAACAGTTAAACAACGAATTACAAAGAAAATTCAAATAAATATAGAAACAATGGGAACTGAAGTTATAACGGGAACAAAAAACCTTGGCAATGACATTGAAAATTCAAGTGAAATGTCCATAACAGAAAATCAACAAGAGAAAACATGTTTATGGACACAATTTTCTGAAAGTAAATTAGTCGAATTAGAGAAGAAAATCCTAAATGGTAAGATAACCTCAAAATTTTCTACCTTTATTATTATTATTATTTTGGTTTATAGTTGTACGTACCGCATATCGTGGCTGGTTTGTTCCTATCGAACATCCAACAAGTTCTGAAACAAAAATATGGACAATTTCAATGAACACCGAATCAACGAATACCCCGTTAGTATTATTACATGGTTTTGGAGCAGCTGTTGGATTCTGGTGTTTGAATCTTGATTCATTAGCCGAGAAACGACCAGTTTATGCCATCGATATTTTAGGTTTCTTATTTGAATCTAAATCAAAAAAAGTAATATGTATTGATTGTTTATTCTTTGTAGGATTTGGCCGATCCTCACGACCAGATTTCAGTAGTGATCCTCTAGTAGCTGAACAGGAATTTGTTGAATCAATTGAGAAATGGCGCCAACAAGTCTCTTTAGATAAATTCATATTATTAGGCCATAGTATGGGTGCATATTTAGCAACAAGTTATACAATGAAACATCCAGATCGTGTTAAACATTTGGTATTAGCTGATCCATGGGGTTTTGTTGAGAAACCAACCGACTTTAATCCACCATTCTGGTTAAAAACATTAGGTATTGTTCTATATCCATTTACAATGTTGAATCCATTAGCAACTGTACGGGCTGCAGGACCTATAGGTAAATAAACAAACACTACTCTAATTATACGAATTTATCACTAATTAGTCCCGGTTTTTAATTGTAGGACCTTGGATTGTTAAAAAGATGCGATCGGATATTTCGAATAAATATGCAGGACGATTGGAAGATCACAATATGATATCTGATTATATTTATCAGTGTAATTCGCAAAAACCAACGTAATTTTGACAAAATTTCTCATGGAAATCGTTAATTTATTCTTATAAAAATTTTAGAGGCGAAACAGCTTTCCACAAAATGATTAGAGGTTTCGGTTGGGCTAAACATCCAATGTTGAAACGTGTCGATAATTTACGTACTGATATACCAATTACTGTTCTACATGGATCACATACATGGATGGATCGGACGGTTGGTAATCAATTGAAAGATTTACGTAAAGATTCTTATGTAAACGTTGAGGTTTGTGTGGTTTATAACGATTTGTTTTCTTTAACATCATTAGTCCGGATTTTTTCTAGATTGTCGAACAAGCTGGTCATCATGTTCATGCCGATAATCCGGAATTATTTAATAGAATCGTTTGTAGTGTCTGCAACTACGCAGAACTTGGAGATGAGCGACAGCAAACTGAAGAAGACGATAATGAAGCTCAACTTGTAGGTGATTTCTAATTTAGAAGAAAGTATTATGTTATTGTTATTATTTTTATTAAAATTATTTATTGTTAAATATTTATTACACTTGTCCAACTATTTATCTTATCATATTCCCCCCATTTTCATTTGTTTTGTTTTATCTTTTGTGATAAAAATCAGTATACAGATACGAGTCCTTGAGGGTCACGTACGTCAAGACCTTTGTTAATAATAATAATAATAATAATAATCATCAAGAAACGCAAACGAAATTTCCCATAATTATTTTTTTGGGGGGTTTTTATCATTATTATCAATTTCCTGTGAGTTTTACACATTAGCCCATTTGTTTTGAAGTGTTATCAGGTTGTTATCGTGTGCGAATTTTCAGCACTATTTAAGTAATATATTTAGAAATTTATACAAAAAACGTACAAAATTGATTTACAAATTTTGTATATAAACAAATTTCTTTATCAGTATTCATTTTATTGAAAACAAGGCATTTTAATACGGAATTCTTTCAATAAAAACAACGTCATTGATGTTAATTATTTCTTTATCAATTCACGACCGGTTTCGGCACATATGTGCCGTAAATGTACCTTCAAGGGGGTGCCATAAATATACCTTCAAGGGGGTGCCATAAATATACCTTCAAGGGTGCCATAAGTGCACCTTCATAGGGACGTCAGAAAGATGCTTACATAAGGGCGACATAACGATCCTTGCATATACCTAGACCCGCTTCCATGGCTAAGGATAGTTGTGTCATAACCGAAACCGGTTGCGAGTAAATAAACAGTTAACAAGATTTGGTAGCATTCCATAATTTATTTCCAGATTAAGAAAGGAAAATTGCAAGACTAGTCATGTCCTTTGAGGGGCCCTAGGCCTTGTTTGTTGAGAGGCCTCTCCATGACGTTCGTTTCATAATAGCCAATAGCGAAGACTTAAAACAAAGGGGAAAATGGGACAAATTCGTATCAGTATTTTTTTGAATAAGATAAATTGCTTATAATTGAAACAAATTAGAACGATCGTACATAATAAATTTGATTAAATGTTTTGAACGACCACCTGTTCTCGCTTTGATAAACTTTAATTCTTGACATGACCATATTCTGGAATTTATTTGTGATAACATTGATCAAATAGTAAATAAACAGAAATTCTTTAGAATTCAAATCAACACATTTGAATAAAATAAAGACTGTAATTTAATCAAAGATTGAATAATACAGGTGCAGTGGCGGGTAATACCTGAACGGGGGGCCCCAAAGGTGGCGAAAATGCAATCTTTTTCGGTTGTCAGTTATATGATGATTTGCCTAAAGCCTCAGACTTGAAGGGCTCCCCACAAGTTTTTTTGTGGGAGCCTCTAAAGTGAACCCAGGGCCCCCCATGCCGCTGTATGGGTATATCAAATCATTTTTTGCTTAAAATGTGTGAAAACAATGTAAATCTACCTGTTTAATTGTCGTTTTTAATTGTAAATGAAAATTGGACCCGTCAAACTCCGGTTATATTCCATTTCCCCCTCGTACATTATATGAGTCATACATTTAATAAATCTTATCATTAATTGAACGATGATCCTTTGTAGTTGTTGTTGGGAGCCTGATGTAGCTTGAATAAGAACGATAACACTAGGTAAAAGCTAAAAATCTAGAAGAAAAAAAAGTGAGGTTAACAATGATTTTTACAAAAAAAAATCATCTTTTAATGATTTGTTTTAGGGAAAATCATGTCAAATATTACTTCTAGTGATGATTTGATAATCACTGAATCAAAACAAAGGTATGTAAACACTTGAAAACGTGCCTTTATAAGGAAAAATTAGCATAAAAAGTCAGTGTTATTGTTTATGAATCTTTCACAGTTCGTGTTGCGTGTTGTTTTTTTAGTGTTTTATTATGAAAAATTTGAAAATTATTGAACAAATTGCTGACAAAATGTTTGCATTTATTGCCAGCATTTCAACAATATATTATAAAATATTTATTTATATATTCAGGTAAAATTTTATGGACTATTCTTAAAATTACGTAATATAACCTAACTTTTTATTGTCAAAAAATTTTTTTGTTTTACTTTTTTTTTATCGACTTAAGTCAGTGATAGTGATTTAATCAATGTTTTTTACTTATAGTTGGTTGAGTCCAGTATGGTTATCATGGAATAAATATTCAGAAACGATGTTAAGGGCTTTGGAAAAGAAAATTCTACAAAGTAAGTTTTGATAATTCTATAACCTACTTAATATTGTTATAAAATTACAATTGATAGCGGAAATTATTGTTATTTATAAATAAATAGAACATTGTTCAAGTTAGTGGACATAATTACGATAATTGATAACAGTTATCAAATTGCACCTCCAGTATATGCAACCAAATATACACATCGCACCCATGGCGGTAATAAAGTCGGGTTTATAACATATACGTTAACGCAACCGTAACGTGTACATAACTTTTAGCGTAAAATTAATTTGCATTTTTTGTTTGTTTTTGTTTCAGTTGTGAAGACGCCCTACCGTGGATGGTACGTCGATATTGGTCCGATTGTCGGTCCGGCCGACAAAATCTGGACAATATCATTAAATACCGACTCACCAAATACACCATTAGTATTAATTCATGGTTTAGGTGCTGGTGTAGCATTATGGTGTTTAAATTTGGATGCATTCGCTGTTACACGTCCAGTTTATGCATTTGATATGTTAGGTTTTGGTCGTTCATCACGACCAACATTCAGTACAAATGCTAAAGATGCTGAAGAACAAATGGTTCGATCAATTGAAGAATGGCGTAAAGAGATGAAATTAAATGAATTTGTATTATTGGGACATAGTATGGGTGGTTTTGTAGCAACATCATATGCTATATCATATCCACAACATGTTAAACATTTAATATTAGCTGATCCATGGGGTTTCCCTGAAAAACCAACTGATTTTAAAGAATTACCATTATGGATACGTACATTAACTTATATGTTACAACCATTCAATCCATTAGCTGGTATACGTGTAGCTGGACCATTAGGACCATGGTTTATTAATGCTTTAAGACCGGATATTACCAAGAAATATTCAGCGGCTCTTCAAGATCAAGATTCAATTCCACAATATATCTATCAATGCAATTCGCAGACTCCTAGGTAATATACATATATGTAAAGATTCCAATCTTTTATATATTAATTAACTGGGTTTTTCGATAGTGGAGAGAGTGCTTTCCACAGTATGATGTCTGGTTTTGGTTGGGCGAAAAATCCAATGGTTAATCGTCTAAATCAGTTAAGAAAAGATATACCGATAACTCTATTACACGGATCTCGATCATGGATTGATCATTCAGCTGATGAAATTATTAAACAAAAACGAATAGGTTCCTACTATAAATTACAAGTAATTATCATTATTATTATTATTATTATTCAATACACACGCTATGGCCTCTTACAGTCCAAATGAATCAGAATCAGTCAGAAATATTCCGAATCAGAGTGACAAAGATCCATGTCACCAGACCTTTTATACTAATTTTTCAATGTGCCATTTTGCTATTGATTCATGAACCAGACTGACGAAATTATCGCTTGCTTGATGATTCGAATGGCTTAAATTAGATTGATTCGAGTTGAGACTATAGTCAATTCATTATGTTTGTTCGTATTTTTATTAGGCAACCCATTAGGCAGCCCGTACATTTTGCATTACCAGCAGAATGGGTAGCCTAATAAAAATGGGAACAAGCAGAATGAATTGACTATACGTGAGCAACTCCATTGTTACGAATCTTCGCCAGTCAGATTCGAGTTGATTCAGATTTGCTTGGTCTGAAAGGGACCCAATGCGAACGTTAACGTTAAATCCTATTAAATTGCGCATATTTAGCGTTATAGTTTATTCTATAAATATTTTCTAGGTTGTGACCGGAGCAGGTCATCATGTTTATGCTGATAAACCGGAACCGTTCAATCAGATCGTTTTAGATGCTTGTGCATATACTGATAAGACAATTAGAAATGAAATGTTAGCATTAACAGGCCCGGATAGTAGCGATGATAAACCAGAGAGTGATAAATAATTATAGAAATTTAGACAAATTGTTTTCTTTCGTTTTTTGTTAATTTATTTTTTTTTTAATATAAAATGATATTTTTGATATTCATTATTATTTTTTGTTGTTGTTGTTGTTGTGAAAATATCATACTTTTACATTAATATTTAATCTTAATATAAGTGAAATATGTGTTTTATTATTTATAAATAAATAACATAATCTATTATATAATATGAGAGGATTTATTTAAAATTTTAATCTTTCAAATAATTTGAGTTTTGCTAAAATGATTGAATAGAGGAGAAATTCGTAAAATTGATCTTCATCAGGTCGGAAAATCGTACGACCACCTTCATACCAATAAATCACCTGAAATCATTCAAAAATTGACAATTCATAATAATAGATACAGTAACAACTCCATTATCTGGACGAAACGGGGTGCCGATAACGAAAAATTCGGATAATCGAATGCGGTATTGTGTGTAGATCAGAGTTTTTGGCTGAAGTGCTAAATACTGTAACAGTGGGTCGTGTGAACTGTTTATGTTGAACCTGAGGCTTATTTTTGTCTCTCAACAAATCATTATAGTCGTGAGCAGCACCTTGGGAACCACTTGTGTAATGTTTTTCTTTTTCAGTAATGTACAGGACGTCCCATCCATTGTTGAGACAAATAACTGAACGATAATGTAGATTAGAGCTTACAGTGTTTACACCCCAATTTACTTGCGAATCGATTGCAAATTCAAGTCCGAAATTGTGGTAGGTACTTTCGCTGTGACATCCTGTATATGTACGGATAATACAAAATTCCGGATAATAGAGCTTTTACGGTAGCTTAGTAAAATTTACATCAACCGAACAATCACAAATTTTAGCTCTGAACGATTCTACTTGAAAAAATATTCTGGCTACAGCTTGTGGAACGGGATACATTTCACAGGGTATACTGAAAATTGCCTGAAATTTCCCAATTGTCATCAAACTATCAAGAAAAATTACTATTATTATCATTATTATTACTTCATAATTGTAAATTTCACTAGTTTCATTGGTGATATGTTCGAGAAAATTTACACAAAATTCCCAATCCTCCTGAAAATCTTGTAACGATAACAATTCAGTAATTTTTTCAGCACCTAGATGTGAATTAAATTCACAAATTGTAGGCCATTTGAAAATAATCAATTCATTTTCCTCACACATTGGTGGTTGATCTGAAATCATATCTAGAGAATTAACTTATACATAGATAACACTCAATTCAGGGCCGGCTCTAGATGTGTTGGCGCCTGTAGGTATGCAGGCGCTTTTATGGCGTCTCTCTGAAGGCACTTTGTGTCGCTCCCTTACACAAGCTTGCAATGATTGTCGGGATATGTGGTTGTGTGGTCATAAACTGTATAGGAATCTATTGTGGTGTCCCCGGTCTCAAGCAATCCTATACCTACAGTTTAGTTTGAGCCGGCCCTGATAACGGTAAAACTAAAAATTTGATTTTTGGGTACCTATATCTTCATCATCAATTTTTAAGGACTCTTTTGCGAATTCAATCCATCTAGGATCACGTCGTGCTTGATCTAAAACATCATCAACCAGTTTTCTAGCAAAATTTTCAATTGATAGCTGAGAAATATAATCAGAACATTCACAGGGACAACTGACTATTTTATATTTGATTTTATTTGGTTTTTTATCAGTGGTTCCATATTGTTCATTATCAGCTTTTAACCATTCGAATGATGAACTATCTTCACTATCATCACTGATTTCATTGAAAATCACAAATTTTTCATCAATTTGTTTGGGATTTTTTAATTGATGGAATTCTACATCTTTCGAATCTAAACTAACAGTTGATGGTGAACGTGACATTATGGAAGCCTAGAATTTTCTTTAAGTTAACGGCAGGATTCTGTAACAAAGTCATCGTCAATGTCAACCAGGACTTCGGTATTCTGTATTCTGTTTGCTTTGTTGAGGCCATAAAGGAACAAATAATTACTTAACCAGTGGTTGAAAACCTATGACCTGCGAGTCAGTAAGTGACTTGCGAACAGATTTGGGGTTGTATTTTAAAATTAATAATTTGCTAACATTCAGGGTACCCCAACAATGACCCTCACATTGAGTGGTGAACATACAAATTCCAAATTATGACCCGCGGTAAGAAAAGGTTGTCGACCACTGCCCTAATTTTAAGCTTTTCTGTAACTGAGCTTTTCAATTGATGGGGAGAAGACCAACCATGGAGACCTGTCGAGCACTTGCTTACAGAATACCGTTCAACTGTCCTCGTTGACCATAACAATGACGACTACTGGTTACAGACTCTCACCAGATTCGGCACTTTCAGCTGAAATATGGAAAAAAAATGAAAAATGATTTAGACGTACTAATTTTTTTCTAAAATTAATCAAAATGACTGTTTGTCAAACAAGCAGGAAACCAATGGGACAGTCAACATTAGATAAGAATTTGATTGATATTCCAATATCACTGGACCGTTAATTTTTTATCTATTTTTTTTTTCTGCTTTGCGACTATATAGAACTTGAAAAAAATAGATAAATTGCATATAAACAAATGAGAAATTTTCAAAAATTTAATTAGATTCTGTTTATAAACACTATATTTCGTATCAATAGGAAAACATTGCGCAGTTTAATTATTTAGAAGGCCAAAATTTACAGTATGTCCATTAAACCTAACACAAAATATTTATAAATTAAGAATCTTTGAAATGAATAAAAGACCACTTATATATAACTTAGCGATTAATTCAATTTTAGTATAAATTTTGCAAAAATTCTTTAGATAATCAGTCGAAATTTGATTATAGAAGAATCTAAAGTCTCGTTGTAAAAGAAGCGAAAATGAAAATCTCTATATTTTTTGTATTCTTTTTCTTGTGTGTTTTGAGCATTTTCGCCCATCCAATTGAAGAAAATTCACCTATTGAACAACAAGGTTTGTATTATAAATAATCCTTTTCTAAATAGAAATTATAATCGTTAATTAATTAAAAATTTTTAGAACACTTCGTTATGAAGAGAGATGTTTGTGATAGTAGTGTAAATTGTGCTAAAAAATGTATTGAGAACGGCAAACATGGAGGATTTTGTGATAAGAATACTTGTACTTGTACATAATACATTCTAAATATACACAAAATCTTATATGATTTATTATCAACAATATATAAATATAATCACATTTATTCGTAATAGAATCCATAACATTGAGCAATACCAAAAACATGATTATTTTCTGTTGTATAGAAGACATAATGGTCACGTTCAACATCCCATAGACCTCTAGCTGTAACGATCATATCTTGTGATGTTTTCTCACCAATTGTTACCAAACAGATAATTTTGTATCTAAAAATGTATAAATAAACAACAATAACTCATTTCTATAGTTTTTCTTTTCCTGTAAGTAAAAACCTATCAAATTCCATTTCTTTAACACGCGCCCTTATCACACCTGCCGCTAATTTTGCCTTTTTCGCACACAATTCTTGATCATACGTTAAATTTTCCAGTGTTTCTACCATTACGGTTTCGAGAATTTTCCTAACTTTTTCTGGATTGAACGGATTATCCGACCATAATTTGTACGAATTCATATAACGAGGGCCCTACAAAAAAAAAAACAACGCAACAGTTTTTACAGGTTTTAAGTATTTTAGAGAGCAAAACCTCAATATTGAGAGAATTTGTGCTCATTTTGCTCGAAATCTATTTTGTATAGGCACGTATAACAATGATCTGTTATTATTGCATCAAACGTATTGATCCCTAAAATGGCACATCCTGACACGATTACGAATTATTGAGGTGGGTTTTGATGGAAATTTCAAACTCTAACGGATTAGCAACAGGTGGAGTCCGTTAAATTTGAATATTTATCAAAAATTTAGAGAAAAAACCGTACTTTTTTATCATAACTGGCGCCTTCAGTACTTGGTCGTCGGATTGATAAAATACTGCCAATTACCATTTTTGTTTTACTTAACAATCCCTAAAATATTATCAAAAATTTTAGATTTTTAAAAATTTATCAGTATTTAAAAATAATTACAGAACGTCTCATTTCGTCGCTTCTTGTTCTCCTGTAATTAGTTTTATTTAAATAATTCGAGAAATATACAATTTCAAACAATATACCCTGAACTAGTTTCGCTTTTTCTCATCTCTTTATCGTCTGTATCTTCAGCAGCAAATGATAAATTTTCTATTAACAAATATTTATCAATAATAATAATAAATTTGGTTTAATTTTAATATTCATTTACTTTGCTCTTCAAGTGTGACACGTTTTGTTGTTTCTGTGGGAATTTCTTCATCTGAAATCGGTTCTTCATCTTCTTCAACAATTTCAGGTGATAGTTCTTCATCTATTTCAGTTGAAGGTATAATTGTTTCATCACGTATTTCTTCAGCAACCCCTTCGTCATGAAATATTTCAGTTTCAGTTACAGTTTCTACAGGTTCTTCTTCTTCTTCCCCTTCTTCTTCTTCTTCTTCTTCTTCTTCTTCTGGTGAAATTTCATCAACTTCAGGTATAAAAGTTTCTGCTTCTTCTTCCATAATTTTAAATTTTATCAGACAATGTCAATTGTCGTGATTGCTTTGATTTTATTTTACCCGAATTTATTCAGTTTGCATTTTCAGACTTTTTATTCCATTCAAAATGCAGGAATGTTATGTACAAAATATGTACCTATAATGAGCAAGTAAAATTAGCGCTAATTTTCTTCAGAGCTACTTGTAGAACATCAAAGTAGTTTTATTGTAACTGCAGTAGTTCTAGTGTCCGCTGTGAAAGAGTCACCATTTACCAACGCCCGTTTTTTTATGTATGATCGTAATATTCGTAATATAAATCCATCAAACTGTTCATTAATTATTATTGCCCGACCCGACCCGACCCGAACCGAACCGAACCGACCCGAACCGAACCGAACCGAACCGAACCGAACCGAACCGAACCGAACCGAACCGAACCGAACCGATCCGATC